>JAACJN010000326.1:0-47106 GCA_013368555.1 Collybiopsis confluens
CTACTCTCACCCCTACCCTAATTTCCATTTTTTTGGACCCTAATCCAGACCCTACAAGCCCCAATAACCCCCCCCTAACCCCTAACCCCTAACCCTAAGAAAAAGAGTCCGGGTGAATATAAGTATGGACCCGTTGCCCAAGATCTTCAGAGGTAACGGCATTGCGATCCTAACTAATTGAAAATAGGGAAAAGCCTCCGACTCGAAGGGTCAACCATCCAGTACCGAAATGCGTTATCTGCACACACGAGTCATTCGGGAAGCACAAGACTTTCTTCAGTTGTGGTAGGACCGGGAAACACGCACTGTCAATCCTAGATCAAGGACTCCTAACATGTCGGGGCTTGCGCTCCCCAGTCAACCTCTGCGATCAACTGTCATGAAGTATATCAACAATGGACGTATTACGCGATTACATCCTCGTCTCTCGCTAAAATCCTCGTGCTAGCGAACGCTCACCTCAAGGCAAGAGTCGGTACCAGTTTGTAATGTTTGTCTATCGATCTGCGCCAATAAATACGCCGGTCGCCAAAAATTCAGGGAGCTCAGTGCGTTCTTCACTCCACATGTACTATCGTCGGTGTTGCCACACGGTCTGAAAAACACGGCAGATGTTATTTTACTAATCGCGGCGACAAGGCTTATCTGAGGTAGCAGAACGACGTGACTGTAGTACCTTGTTTTGTCATAGCCCAATCGCCATTTCGAACGCGGGTTGCGGGTTTTAAGAGATGCGCTAACTCTGCCGTCTCTCCGAGTTGGACACAGGAGTTTCTTCCAGGTGAATGAGTAATCCACCTCCGATGTCTCCAATATTCTCCTGGCTCTAACCTGTTCAATATTTAGCGTGCTCGGGATCAAGTTTTCTGAACGTTTTCAGTTAGTTACCGAGCAGTTATCTTCATTACCCGATGCTTCTCGAGCTTGTAAGTTTACATGTCTTCGTTCAATCCCTACATGATCCTCCCGAATGTCTTTCTCAAAAGCTACACGTGTTGGGACCATGTTTTACCGCGTTCCGAAGTCTATATGCTAAATTTCTGGTCATCCTCTCCTGCCGAGGATGAACACTGTGATTGGCTTACGACACAAGGGTGAATGGTGGTGATAGGAAGCGACTCGGAGTTTAACAGTTCGTTTTGCGTATCGGACGATTTAGGGTATGGAAGGTTGTACTGAAATCGGGTTTTCCCCCTGATTACTTAGATGACTTCGTTCAAATGAAACGCACATCATCGTAACATCAAAATCGGAATCGCTGATTCCCGAGAAATCACGGCGTTGGACTCCGAGCTGTCCAGGTCGATGGTACAAAAAACTCACACCAGCCTCATAAAAACTTGTTTTTTTTTTCCGTTTCATTTAGAAATCCGAAATTTAGGACGGCGCAAGGTGACGAGCTCCCGGCACGGATTTTGGAGGGGATTTTGGATTTTTGACCACTGCTTCATTCGTTGGGGAGAATGAGCATATCAAAGATACTTCTACGGGCAGTGTCCTCATGTGCAATGTGGCGCCTTCAATTGGTACCTGTCAATGTCATGCAAATTTTCACAAGTCATTCAACCGGTGTCCTCGTACGTCGGCATTCGGTTCAGTATCCTCGACCCGTATCTCAACCTCACCAGTTCAGAAATTGGCCAAGGAGGGGTGATAAAGATGTCGATGAGTGACGACTCAATACTAAGGCAAAAAAGTTGAAACATACTCTTATCCCGTCCCATACCGTTGAGAGGTGCGCTTTGGATCGTATGCGGGGGCTCGTGAGTCTGATGCGAACAATGTCCAAGAATAGCGGGTGGAGAGCAGGAGGTTCGGCTCAGGGCATTGCCCGTAGTGAGCGCACAGGTTCAATATACTTTTTTTTCTTGGATCTTCAGGCCTCAGGCTTAGAGCTTAAAGGACTAGTCAATGGCACAAGAGTGGCTATGAAGGCGTAAACGCCCCGACAAATTACCGTCTATATAAACTCGCATCCTTCCTTGGGCTCTCTCGGACTGCCCCAAGTTCTGCTCGCGCGCAGTTCAACTATTTCTTCTCCCCAAAAATGCCAACTTACGACTCCACTTTGGGTACATACAGATTTCACTCGGTGGATTATGGATTATGGAAATATATCGATTGTCTTTCGTCGTAGGTGCTTTCGTGATAGGCTCCCTCATCTCCAGTGCCCTTTTCGGACTTTTCACCTGCCAAGTATACGTTTACAACAAAACGTTTCCTGGTGAATCAAAGTGAATCAGATGGGGCCTCGTGAGTCTTTTCATCGAATGGTTCATTCGAGAAGAGTTGAAGGCCTGACTTGCGTGCGTCACGGCGGGATCCAGGTAAATACAATGTGGTCAGTCTTTTGCGATTATGGCTTTTCTGCTCTGACATATATTTTGATTTTGCGCGATCTCAGGGTGATTGAGCTGGCGCATACGATCTGCACATCGCACTCTGTGTACTTTTATGCAGTCACCCACTTTGGTGATGCAGAAGCACTCTTCCTCGCCATACCAATATCGCTTCCTGTTTCGCTGCTCTTCCACAGTATGATTACTGTACTTGGTAAGAGGATCATAAGACGTCTTCTTCGTGCGTTAGTGCTTTCATGGCTGATAAATCCGCAGCACAAAGTTACTACTCTTATCGAATCGCCCGGTTCAGCAGCAACATTCGATATCCCTTCATTATCCCAGCCATTTGCTGTATTTTCACGTTCTGCATACTTATGGGCGATATAGCAGTCGCCGCTATGGAGGCCCATATACACGGGCAAGTACAGCATCGAAACGTACTTTGAAAAGATGGAATGGCTCGTCGTGACACCTTTGGTTCTTCGTTGTTCCGTGGACGTGATTATCTCGGTCACAATGGTGTATTATTTGAGGCAGCAGAGAACCACGAGTGCATATCGCAAGTGAGTTTGGCTGGCCCCCTCGGTGGACGGATCCGCTGTGTCAACGGTGTTGCTCACTCTTTATGGTCTGATAGCACTATCGCTGTCGTCGATAAATTGATCCTCTGGGCAATTGGTGAGCACATTTCAATGGGAAAGAAGGCGTACTTGGTACTTAAATTACTTACCTCAGAAACGGGTGTTGTCACAAGCCTGGTCGGAATCGCGCTACTGATTTGTTTTCTTGCAAGTCGGTCGACCTGTGAGTGCTATGCATATCTTCCCCCTATACACCATTGGATGATATTGACTTATACCTGTTGGGAAGATGTATGGGTCGCTCTGACGATGATTCTTCCAAAAATTTTCTCCAATGCCATGCTAGCCAAGTACGTTCTATTTCGTCCATATCCATTTCGTCGATGGACTAAAGTTGACCACTTTTTACTCTGATCCAAGTATGAACTCCCGAGTTACCCTCCGACAGATGCAGTCGACTATGGTTGTGGGTAGTGAATTCGGTATTCAAATGGTGAGTCAAGAATTACCGATTTAATGGGTTTGCCGATCACATAGTTGCTCGAGAATGCAGGCGCAACGTCTACCCTCTCATTCATGCAAACAGCGAGTAGATTTTCATGCTCGAGAATCAGTGTTGTTGCTTACACAGGGCACCACTAACAGTTCTGGAAAAATGACCCAGATGATGGAACTGATGAGGAATTTTGGTCGGTGAGCGGTGTTATCATCACCTGTCAATAAGTTTGAGAATTGAGTTTTGGCTGTGTAACAGCACAAATGGGACACTCACGGTACATGTTATAGTACCCTCCGCCCGACTTGTCTTCCCAGCGGAAGTCCCTCAGGAACAGACGTGAGTACCCGTGAAAACTTGGGGGGAGGTACGACGGTCTCATTGTCCTAATAGGCGGTCACGTTCTTCGAGACTGTAGTGCGATTATTCTAAGTGAGTTCTCGCGATTAAGGCTCTCCGGTCTAGCATACTCATCTCCCAAAATCATAGACCCTGCCGACATATACATGGCTCGCGAACCAAGGAATCACCCCCTCCTCTTCTACTACGCACACCCTCACCTCGCTGGAGAATGCTCTAGCTGCAGAGGCCGGGGTCAAACCCATGTTGACGTGCTCCGGAAATGATCTGAATCAAATTGCTTGGTACTTCAACTTGAAAGGATCGCTTATTGATGGAGTCTTTGCGCCCATTGGTGAGTCTAAGCCGGAGTAGACTACACAATTTACTGATACTTTACAAGACTCTCCGGAAGCTAGTTCTTGTCCTCCGAGCGGTATCCTGTACCCACCAAAGACCGGATCTCCGGTGTCTACTACAAGTCCTACTGGCACATCAACGGTGAGTGTTGTTTCTTCCCGTTGTTTCTTACACTGGCTTACTGAGTTTTGCTCCTTCAAGAGTCCGGTCGTAAGTTGATACCCTCATGTTCTGAAAACTTTTCTAAAGCTGGATCCCAGTCCACCGGAACCCCAGGAACTCTACCAGCTAATGCTCAGATCCACGCCATGCAGAGCGGCACCCAAGTCGGGGGACTGTTGACCCTCGGGACTTGGAGCACCCAGACATTGGCGACGATGACACTTTCGGGAACATCCTCGAGCTTCACTATGACCTCTTCCAAGGGCAGCTGTGGGGTTAGCGGTGGAACACTGGCGTGTGGAAGTGGTGTTACTGCGACAACGTTTTCCGCTGTCAGTATCTGTTGCATCGTGTCGGAACGTTGTTTACTGATGGGTCTTGTACAGGCCACCTCCGGCGGCAATCTCTTGTGAGCTTCTGGCGGTTCTAACTCGTTTTCCAGCTCTGGAACGCCTAGTGGAGAAACGGTGGAAACTGTATTCACGGGTACAGGCCAGTCTCAGCTGTATACCCTTGCGATTGTTTCGACATGATTTGGGGGGGCTTCTTTCTACATACCTTAGGACTCAAAAGTGTAAACTCTTTTGAAATGTATATTATTGATTCCTGAAATAAGCTTTTTCTGAGTCGCGCATACCGGTACACAAACCGGATACAACAATCGCCTGATGACACACCTCCGAACTATACAATCTGAAACCCGTCATTCATCGTCACATTGAGCCATGTCCTTTTCCTCTTACCGCCATCTCCTGCGCCTTACTCGACGGTCCTAAATGGCCTCACAAATAAAGCAGGCTCCGAGTCCGTCTTTCCTGCTTCGGTCGCTTCGGATCTTTGCTGTCTCGCTCGTGGCTTTCTTGGTTGGGTGGAATCTGTATCATTGGATTCTCTTTTCTCACCAGAATTATCGAAGCAGCCTCGAATTTCCATACGGTCCATGGTCCGGAAAGAACCAAGATGGCACTGTGCTTGAAGCTGGCAAAATATCTTGGTACCCTTGTATACCTGCTGCGGAAAACGTTGAATGCGGGAGCGTCCAGTACGTCGATACTTAATCACTTTAATCCCTCGAAACCAGCTTGCTTATACGAATTTGTATGCAGAGTGCCAAAATACTACTCGGATCCTTCAAGAGGAACGGCTTCTATTGCTTTGGCTATCTATCGCGCTAAACCAAACTCAAGCCGGGCTCAGACTAAACGAAGAGGCTCTGTTTTTCTCAACCCCGGTGATCCCGGAGGAGCTGGAACACATCTCACTCTCTACCGGACACAGTTTTTCCAAACTCATCGGGGAAGACTGGGATTTGGTCGGCTTCGATCCACGGGGTATCGGGCTTTCGAGCCCGGAAACACGGTGTTTTGAGACGGAGGAAGAGTCCGATGAGTTTTTCGCTGGGACTGTAGTTGAGCTCGGATTGGAGATATCTTCTTTGGCGAGATTGAGAAAGGGTGCTGAAGATGAGAAAGAGGCTATCGCATATGGAGAACTTGTTCCGCAATACCGAGAGCTACTGGAGTTGAAAAAGAATCAGGGGGAGCTGTGTAGACAGCGTATGGGAGACGAGTTGAAGTATATGGGTACGACTACGGTCGTGAAGGATTTAGATTTCATATCAAAGATATTGGACCAGGACATTCTGAATGCCAAAATGTACGCTTCTCTAACATCCACATTTGCAAAAGCTGACCAAGTGGTTCTACAGAAACTACTGGGGCCAATCCTATGGCTCTATTATTGGCGCATACCTGGTCAATATGCTCCCAGAACGTGCTGGATATGTCGTGCTAGATGGGATTGTAGATGCTGTCAGCTGGTCAAGTACGTGTTATGCCATTTTGCTCTCTGTTATATCAAATATTAAGGAGTGTCTCCGTAGGCGAACCTACACATAAATGGTCCACAATTTGGCTCGCAGATGCAGAAAAGACGTATCGGATTTTTTTAAGCGAGTGCTCGAAGGCGAGTTGAAAAGAAATCTAATTCATTTGTTGATATTAACAGATGTAGTTCTATCCAGGCCGGTCCTTCATTGTGCCCTCTAAGCCATCATGAAAATGAACCCTGGCAAGATATCGAAATCCGATTCGAAATGTTTTTCGACAAACTCGCGAGGGAACCCTTACGCGTGCATCCTACGGAGGGAGAACAGCGTCCGGAAAAATTGGGAATAAGACGGGGAGTATTGACCTCCGGTGCTGCGAGAGGTCAGCAAAACCCTCTCTCCTTGTGATTCTCCGCTTTACGCATTACCTAACTTATTTTTGATAGGCCTCGTAGTATCATTCCTCGATGGGCGGAAGCCGCCGAGCTCTATTCTGCGGCTTTCAATGGAGATGCGGAGGGTTTATATAACCTTATCATCCCTCGTCCAACCTCGCATGCGAACAATCAAAGGATTCAGAAGATTCAAAACCGACACCAATTCCAGCACCGGTCGATAGCCACAGTCACATGCCACAATCTCCAGCGCCAGGCGGTTACTTGCAGTATCCACAACGACAGCTTCGACGGAAATCCCTGCATCTCAAGACGCTGTTTTACACGAGGACAGTGGCGTCTTTCAAGTGAGTGCGCCAGTATTCTCAGGGTGATAACACGATGGTCTGCGAGAGAGCGAATACCTCGAGGTCGACGAATCCGAGTCAAAGGTGCGGAGGGAGACGGAGGTCAACGAAGCTAAAGACTATTTTGAACGCAGTATTTACGCAGTGCGTTTCCTTGTCATGTTTTTCTTTTCTTACCTACTTACACGGTGCCTATACAATTGTAGAAAGCCTTTGAAACAAACGAAACTTCGAATATGCAAACGGAGCTCGAAGAATTTTTCCAAGCTATGGCTCCACCAATGCCGTCCGTATGTCTCATGAGGAAGATGAAACCTTCAAACCCCCTGGCGTCAAAGCATTCCTCAAAGCTGATCCTATACACATATGACACGGAGCAGAACTGGTCACCATAACAAAAGATGAACGTTTGAACCCTTGACTGAATTACTGAATGAAATCTGTAAGAGCACCGGATCTGATGATGCGGCTCGGGTCTTCTACACCCAGGCGGAACCCGCACTACTCGGCTATCATCTAGATCGTAAGCCCGACATCGGTCACATATGTCGAAAGTTTCTGGACTTGGATGACGATGAAGACTCAGAAACATTCTTAAGAGAGAACTGGGTAGAAGGCATGCTTTGGCTTCTTATGGTGTTGTTTGCCGAAGTCAAGCATGAGAACGGGAATGCTCTCAGTTAAGTCGGAGCACGCGTCGTGGTATTTTGTCGAACCACTCATTGAAGTTGGTGTTCAGGGTACAAAACCAGAAAGCAGGCAAAAGGAGAAAGTTGATGGAAAGGGAATTGGTATGTTGTACGTTTCTATTGTCTTTTGTTGCTGACAATCTTTCCAGATCCTGGCAGCTCCAAGAAAGCGTCCAGTGAAGACTCACCCGGAAAGGACACCCCTCTACTGCCCAGTCAGAACGCAGTTGCATCTTTATCATCTGCTCCTCCTCCGGATCCAGATCCTGAGGACAGTGGATCCGAATTATACCAAGAAACTCGTCGGCAAGTTGCCTGGGCCATCCTGAGCCATGTGATCGCGCTCGTCCGAATTTGAACCTGAACCACCATGACGAATTTTCTTCGCCGTTGTTACAGGCCTTTTTCCTAAACAACATATGATTGGCGATAATATTCTCTGTCGACCCCGCCACCTTCTTCTTGACTCAGGAGTGCCTGGGCGACCATTCTTTAATTCGGAATCCAAATCAGGCCGGGATCGATTTCTTTTTCGCATTCTTGGCTTCGGGCGAGGCGGTTTATCTCCCTCTTCAAGTCTACTTCCTCCTACTAGAATATCACGACCAAAAGTCAGCGAGAATACGGTACTTGGTGGGTCTCATTCAGATGGGCTTAATTAGTACTAATACACTGCTTCTGGCGGGGCTTTTATAGTTATAGTGGCCGTCTGAAGCTTTAATATACCTATTTAACCGCGGCTATTGCTAACGGGGTTGGAATCTTTGGTGAGTCAGTATTAAACTTTGACGGGTTCATAAATATCTGAAGGGCTACAGCGAGATGGACACCCCGGATATTGAATCTCGCCCAACGCCAGCTGTCAAAAACTTGCTTTCCAAGTTTGAAACGCTCAATGTAGAGCACAACGCGGAACAGCAGCTTTCTTCGTCTCGACGGATATCCACCCTACAGGTTCCGCCTGACTCTCCCACCCGAAAGCGAGCATCATCTATCAGCAAAAGCCATCCCCCCTCTCCATCTCCCACTCTTTGCTCGGTCTCGTCCTCGTCAAGCTTGAAATCAAACACGGCTGCCAAACAACCCCCGCCCCTGCCACCTACCAAGACCTCGCGGAATCATTCCAAAGGACTTTTGTTGTCTTCAATATCTCCTTCGCCTTCCCCCTCTACCTCACCGCTTTTGGGACCGGTTCCTACCCCGCCCTGTCTGAAGACTAGTTTCCCGTCTTCCGTTGTTACCTCGGATGAGCTTGAAGAAGGATTACCCCCGACCTTGGGCGTCGCTGCATCGAGAAACAAGTTCTCGTATGTGTTTTCAATCCCTTCCTTTTGTTTGCTTCTGATCTTCTCATAGAAATCAGCCACTATTACAACCTCATTCACCTAAGCCTACCCCGTTGCATTTCGAAAAACCACCTATATCCATGCTCCCGCCGAACCCGAAAATCTTATCTCATTTACTGTCAGCCCAGAGGGGTATCACTCCCCATTGTCCTCCTCAAACTCTACATCTAGTCTGGACGATCCCTTCTTCGAGGCGAGTTCGACGGATAATCCAGACTCAACCACAACGGCCAAGGCTCCACCTATCCCAGCAAGGAAGCACCGGATGTCTAATCATTATCAAGATTCTAGTATCAGCTCTCGAACCTCTCGCGAGAGCGATGACGCTCCTATCACAAATATCTTGAAACCTATATCCTTGTCCCAAATCTCTCTGCCACCTCCCAGACCACCTCCTCGATCTCGCCCTGTACCCTACCATGTACCCGAGTTGTCAGACCCACTTGACTCTCCCGCACCTCCTCCGCTTCCTGTCCGTCGGTTGACAATCGCTCAAGTCGAAGATCTCGCTTCGTCTCCAAAGACGCCTCGGCCCCGGATGCCTCCCCTTCCTCCACACAGCTCTCATCCATCTGCAAGCCACCTTATCCACGTCACATTGCACCTATCGTTGACGCACCGATTAATCCGCCCACGTCTGATAGGAAGACGTTTGGGAAAGCCAATCTTCCACCTCCTCCTACCCGAACGATTGCATTGGAGAATAAGCTTCCTCTTCCCAAACGTACAGCAGCCGCTGGCAGTGACAACGGAGAATCAGACGACGACGAAGGCCGCAGTCGCCCTCTAGAAAATTCCAGATTAGTGTCGGCGCAGGCAAAGCTGCACGGAGGCCTAGACTCACAAATGCGAGATCCTCGATCTTCTCAGGTGTAGAGCCCGCTTTCGAAACAGAGGTCATACCTCCGGCGATTTTGGTTGGCGAGGCACCCTCGTCTCCACCTCCACCTCTAATGGGCTCGGGCGCTATTGGGGGAACGTTACTACCGAATTCATTTGTGCTTCCTCCCCCGTCTCCATTCGCGTCGATACCCCCACCTAAACTGGATCTTTTATCCTTGGATACATCATCACTGGCGGTACCGTTATTCCCCTCTTCCAACGTTGACCCACTGGCTACAGCGACCTCTCCAGTTCTCACTTCCAAAAATGAGCCATCTCCATTCGCTGAGTCACCATCTTTATACCCCCCCTCCTCCGGGCCCTAGGGTGGTGCAGCAGACACCTCTTCAAGGTGCTGTTAGTCGACCGTTTCCATTTCCTGTCGCCAAACCACTTGTGACGCATATGATACATGTGTATTCACCTGTGCGACCTAGTCCCTTGAGTCGGATTCTCATGCTCGGGAATTCGCCAGACTCTTCTTCTAACAATGTCGATGGAATGGGGAGGGAGAGGGAGTCGGAAGTTTTGGTGGAGAGTGATGATTTGGAGGAACGGGAGGAGCATGGTATGGGTGATATGCTGGAAACGGAGCTGTTCCCCGTAATTTCAGCGTCGAGTTCAGAGGAAGTGGTCGTGGTGGAGGAGAGACATTGGCGCAGCAGCTGGGAATACCTGATTCACCGCCTGAGAGCCATCCTGTTGTGTTCAGGAAGCCGGGAGGATCTCCGACGCGAGAGAAGAAGGCACGTATTGGAGAGAAGAAACGGGTGCCGTCATCTGGTGCAAAGACGACGTCGACAATGGTGAAAGTGACAAAAACGAAAACGAGGACGGTGAGTATACCGTCGTCGTCCAAGCCACCACCACCACCACCACCACCACGGCCACCTCTGACGCATCTGACGTCAGGTACTTCTACTGCTACTACCAAGTTGAAACCTGCAACTACTATCGGGGGTACGTCTGCGGGGAAGATCAAGGCTTCGACATTGTCAGCATCTACTGTCGTACCTGGTAAAAGTGTTGGGGGAGCTGGAGGGGTAGGCGAAGTGGACAAGGAGAATGACACGGATGCAAGTGGGATTCGGGAAGTGAAGGGTGCATCGTCGAATGGTCTATGGAAGGTCGTTCCTCCCAGTATACCTGTATACCTGTTTTAGGAAAGGGAGACGGAGGAGGAGGACCTAGGAGGGTGCAGTGGATAGTGCGGACGCTCCTCCTCTTGGATTTGGACGAGGGAAGAGGGTGTCAAGCAAATTGGAAATGGAGAATTGCATGCTGATTGTTTTTTTTTTTTGTGAGTTATGTGTACATGAATCTATGTATCGCTGTATATCTTTTTCTTGCCCCCATGTATATTCACTCTCAGTTTTGTTGCATATGGCGCAATAGGGTCTACGAGTTTAACAATGTGGTACGCTTACCCTAGGCTTGTGTAATTATTTCCGGACAGTCAAATCAAGAGGAGTACTTACAGGTGGACGTAGAGAAATCAGGATCCAGATGTTGCTGATCCAAACACGTGACCGATTAGATTGCACGCAATTCTGCTGTTACCACTCGACCTCCATGTTCCAATGCCGCCATTGACCAGAGCCAGGGCAAGAGCTCCTCCATCAAGTATAAGGACTATACAGGAATGGTCAAGTGTGTGACAATTCCACTTTTATTTGGGTTTAAGGCTGATGTTTTACATCAGCTCCAATTTGATGCTCTGAAGGACACACCATTCTTTCCATTATTCCGGCCGAAATTTATCTAGAAATCATCAGTTACCTCTGCCCCGACTCCCCTCTTCTCGAGTATGAATCTCTGCATGCAACTGTCATCAGAGATCGCTTGAACAGACGCTTTCGAGGTGTGGGCGCCACACCTGTACGCCGAATACTGCAACATCCATGACAAGCTCCGTCATCGGTTCCCTCAGCTCCCTCGGAGCTTTGAAGGTGGTTTATTCGCAGCTGCAGTGTTCAACTTTGGGGGGTAACGTTTGGACTTTCAAGCACCGTGGCTCACTTAACTGGCCTTTTTAGCTGGTGTGCGATCACGGCGCTTGGGGACTTCGATGCAACCCTAAGTACACAGCTTATCCTCTGGGAGCTCAAGCTTATAGTGGACTTTCCTCATGGCGCTACCGTACTCATTCCCTCTCCGCTCCAATACTCTGGTGGCCGCTGGTGATTCTCACATGTCGTTCACTCAGTATGATTCACAGCACCAAGGCAGCTGAGAAACACGTACCATGGTCGTTAGCCCTTTTTACGATCTGTGGTTGATGTTTCGGGTTGCTTCAACAGAGAGGAGGGCTGGGCTGGGAAGAATGATGAGGATTTCGGTAAGACATATCTTTCCTTCCACGTTGGAACGGTCAAATTTACCCAAGGTCCGTAACAGTTCCTTGCTACGCCATGTGCGATGTGGCTAGTTATATCGGTCGCACTTCTCATCGTCAGCTTATACTTGTCGCTCAGGCTTTCGTTCAGCTGATTATTGTATTCTAGACAGGGGGAGTACAGCCAGACATCGTCGAAAGCAACCCCGTAAACAACCCATTCTCAGCTGGGAGGGTAGAAGCCTATTGAAAACGTACGCCATATTTGGACCTATACAAGTCACCAGTCAACCGAAAGATTCATACAAGCTTCCAACAAAGGCGACATACCAGTTAGCAACGCAATCTTCCCCACATCCCCTCCAAGCTTGACATCATTCGGAATGAAATCCTCTACACTCCCATTCACACACAACGTCGGATGTCTCAAACTTTTGAAATCGAACCACGCGCTCCCATCGCCCTCTTCTTCTCCTACAAACTTTGGTCGGCAAGACGGTTCACCAATCGCCGCAGACGACTTTGCTAAACTGAAGAGACAGTCAAGTTTGGCGAATACACGGATAGCACGTAGCCAGATTCCGCGATCCTCATCGAATTCGTTGTAGATGCGGAATTTAAATTTTTTGATCGCGGTATTGCGTTTCTCCCGTGCTTCTTTCAGGGAGCGGATGGATTATTGAAGGGAAGGGACGAGCCAGCGGGACCTGGCCTATGCGTCAAAAGAAGGGTATATGTTAGGGAGAGAAGGAGAGGGTCTACAGAAATATAGAAATACCAACCTTCGTCCCGCCATTCCTTGTCCACTCCTTTGGGATATTCTTCTGTCCTGCCGAGGTTTCGATCATATATATTTCCTACAAAGAAAAGCGTTAAAAAACTTTTTGAAAGTTTGTTCGAGGGATAACACCTAGACGGACCTCCGTCCCAACAGCGCTGTGCCACCAGCTCAACTTCATCCTATGAGAGATCGCATGCGACGGGTCATCAGCACGTACAACTGGGTAAAAGAGAGTAATGGACCGACATACCCTAAACTCTTCTCAAACTTTTTCAATGCTTCCTCCAGTCCTTCCTCCAACTCTTCGATCTCGGTCATAACCTCATCATAGGCTTCATCTTTTCCTTCCCGGGGTATCAGCTCGTCATCTTATGATAAAAGAGTCAATGATCAACAGACGTCCCAGCAAAAAGTAACGCTTCAAGAACAAACCTTTATCAGACGAGGATCAATATCCTGCATTAGGATAATCGTGAACGGCTCAAAGAGTGTGCTCTCGAACGTCGGGATAGTTGTAGGGCTACCGGACGTCACAAACCTAGTCGGATGGTATCGGTGCCGTTAGTGAGTTCAGCCCCGAAGTCACGGCCAAAAAACTTACCTCATCAGCGCACTCAAACTCTCGAAAATATACTGATCAAACTTGGGATTGCTTGCATTCTTCGAGATGACACCTAGGACGGCCACCAGTCGGTTAAGGAGTTGTTGATACGTCGGAATGAGGGTTTGACGGGCTGTGATTATGACTCGCATCGCGGCTGAATGAAGCAGAGAGAGATATGAAAAGAAGGAGGCGACGGTGAGCGAGGAGGGAGGAAAATATTCGAATTGATACACATACCCTTCATCAAATGGTCATTCTCCGCAATCTTCTCCGGGGTGCCCGCACGTTCAATTTTGGACATTAGCACCCCAAGGAGTTGTGGCGCGAAATCACGAACATCTGCCTGGGCAAACCTGGTTGAGGGGGAAGAGACCACCACAACGAGGAAAGAGGAATGATAGGCGGACCGGAGGTAAGTAAAAGAGAAGGAGGAAAAGGATAGCGAATCTAATCAGCGCGAGTGTGAGCCGCTATACAGAGAAAGAACTCACAGTATCTGCCCATTCTGCCTAATTCCCAAAACCTTCTCGATTGCAATAGCCGCATACGTATACGTGACATAGTTCTCCGAATCATCAAGCGCTTTGATTAGGAGGGGAAGAACAGCGAGAAGTTGCTGTTTCGTCAACTAGCATACGGGATATCAGCGTTGGCGAACAAATTACAATATGGGAATAAAGGTTACTTACCTGGTTTCGGAACGTATACAAAAACCTAATCGCATCGACCTTCAATATCGGATGCACACCGCCCTTCGCCCCTTGTTCCTCATCATCTTCGTCAATGTTTCCTGCTCTTTGACTGCGAACCAGGCGGATTACAGGTTCAGGCGGTGAGTTTTCTTTTTGCTGTTTTGCATATGACGAGAGCAGTCCCACTGGTAAGAGTCCATACGGTACCCCTAGCCGAAGTCGCCCTTCCTTCAGCTGAAGGAGGAGACGCCCTCTTGACTAGGCCAGCGCTGAGGGACAGTTGATGCTCCGGTGGAAGGCCAAAGAGAAAATTTCAGATCACCTGATTTTGATGAATGGATTATCAAATCGACATTCCTTAATCTAATCTCATCAATCTCCTCCGTTCCGGCCATGAAGACAGAAGAAAAAAACAGAAAATTCAAGGCCATTTGCATAGCCATATCTCAGCATGGGGAACATCTAGCTGAGCTCGAAAACCCATTCCTTTATAACAACAACATCTCCTCATCATTCATCTTGACACAGCTTCAGCAGAGATGCGGCTATCTCAACCCCGAAAACAGTATGAACGATCTCCGAGCCTGGATACATGAGAGGCGCAAAGAGATTGCCCCCGTCGTGGTCTGTGCCAACCAAAAAGCGGCTAAGACAAAGAAAACATCGGAGAAAGAGAAATACAAACTTTTAGAGAGGCTTAATCTCAATCCCGACAATGCCCACACCAAGGCGGAAATTCAGGCCATGTGGAACGCTGTACCGACCATTATGGTTCGAGAACTGGATGACGAGTTGGTGTATCCTTATCCAGGCTACTGGATTGCCGAAACTGAGGCAGTTTTTGACCTCTGGTTCCAGAAGATTTACATCGATCCCCAGCCCGATCCCCGACTTCCCCGACATCCCATCCTCGTCCTTGACCCTCAAAAACTTGCATACGATCTTCCTGGGTACAAAAGTGCCATTTTTGTAGATGAAAATGGCCTACCGGTCATGTTCGTCCTCCGCAATTTTTGCAAAGATCCTGAGACCGTGTTATGGGCAAATCGAGTTGTTCTGGACAATGTCGAAGTTCGAAGGTCAATACGGGTAAATGAATTTAACAGTTCCAAGGACTCTACTAACTTATCCCAGAATGAAGATGCTGGAAGTCTTGTAATGGCTGGTGAGTTCATGTATTATGAGTGAACGCGCAAGTTTCAAACATGGTACTACTACTGTTAATTAAGGCTGGTCTCCTGGTTTACGATCAGCGCGAAAGTTTGACTGGGTCCGAAACTTGCTAGATGATAATCCAGATATGGAAGTTGAAGCTGTCCGAACTCGCGAATTATCGTCTGTTTTTGCATGCTTTTGGAATATGATTCGAAGCTTCGGCCCTAAAGAAGTTGTGGACGACATTGAAGCTTTCATGGCTGAATCAAAAATCTATCCGATGGATCCTGCTATCCATTCTGGTGGAAAGGAGGGGATTTACGAGATCAATACTAACGGGAAAAAGACGACATTTTCGAGAGCCCATATGGCACCTCCGCAAGGTGCTGTGGCACGGAACTATGCCCGGTGAGATAGCTTCAAATTCTTCTTCTCCGACAGCTTCACTGATGAAGTTAACAGGCATGTCCACTTTGAAAATCAGCTCCATGCATGGGCAGCCTTCTGGACAACCTTCCGCGACTACACTTTTGAAGGAGGTCATTTTTACAATGCTCGGTATGGGATCAGAGTCCAGAGCGCGGCAAATTCTGCATGCTTTTGGCAACCGAAACACTGGCATGCTACCAGCTTGGCAAATATCGCTCCATCGGAAAAGGAAGGCGATCTAGTCCAATCAGGGCTCAGTTTTGTTACATCCACCCAGCTCGAAAATGTTTGGTTGAAGTATGTCGCAGGAACGATTGGAAAAGAGGCGTTTAAGAAAGAGATGGCGAGGCTGGAGTCAAGTGGCAAGCTAGAGGTGAATGAAGATCAGAACACTTTTAAACGAACTCACGATTATAATTTGCGCCCGAGGAAATAATAGATTCATATAGTTATATCCGCTTTGGCCATCTATAG
Source organism: Collybiopsis confluens (assembly GCA_013368555.1). Classification (NCBI taxonomy): domain Eukaryota; kingdom Fungi; phylum Basidiomycota; class Agaricomycetes; order Agaricales; family Omphalotaceae; genus Collybiopsis; species Collybiopsis confluens. The sequence goes on from JAACJN010000326.1 coordinate 16,238, forward strand.
TAAGTATCAAATAAGTAGTCTTGAAACCCACCGGCTTGCCAACTGCCACTTGTTGGAAGAGTAGTAGAGTTGCAGGAGCGAATTCAATCATAATTTAACTTGGGTAGCAAATTTAATATGGCATTTTACTAAACGACGCCAAAAGCCAGGACAGTAGCGACCAGAAAGCGGAGAGGGGCGAGAGGCCATCAATCTTTTTGATGTGTAAAATACTATCATGCAAGTTGAATGCCATTGCCAGAAACTATATATACAGGGAAGATCCCCAGAATATTACCTATTCTAAATTCTACGGAAATGCTATGATTTCCCCGAAATTTACTTCAAATTTTCTAAGAATCTACATATGGAATATTTTAGGAAGGTATTCCAGAACTTTGATGAATTTTCTCTGAAAGTTCACCTAAATTTCCCTGGAATCTCTGGGCTAGAAATTAATACAATATCCACTCAATATCCAGGGAATATCCCAGGGTATAGCCAGGTATTCGTGCCCCAGGCCCGCCTGTGCAAATAGCGATACCCAGTGGTTTAGTTAGTCTTTCCAGAGGCTCAGATACAAAATAATGGTCTATAGTAGTTCTGTATGCTACCTCGTTAGTTAAAATCCGTCGTTGTACAGCATACACCCGCATGATACACCCACCAAAGTAGGAGCCTCCGGTTCTCCCGACACTTCTAACAACTCCCAGTCCCCAGCTTCATTGTCATGGAACGACCCTGAAACGTTGATACTTCTCTTGGAATGGCGTGCGGTATTGTTGGTGCATGAGATGGCACAGACGGTCGAGGATCCGGATGCAACAATTTATCAACATATGTCAAAGGGGACGACGGAAACGTTTGTAGCGAGAAGAGTCGGCGAGATGATTAGTGGTTTGAGAGCTAATTCAGAATTGAAGAAGCAGGATGTGGGTGTGTTAGGGAGGCTGTATCTACTGGTACGTTCCAGCCTTGCAATCTTTGCCTTTTTTTTTTTGCTTCCTGACACATGAACTAAAAAAATAGTTCCTACAAACTACAGTCGAGTCCGCTCTCTCTCAGATCTCCTTTCTTTCTCTCTTCTTCGTATTCAAAACCCATCTCGGATCGGAGCTTCAAGAGATCCGACGCGAAGGTTAAGAATGGCCATTGCGAAGAATTGCCTGGCGTTGTTACCTGAAGCAATAGGTCTAACGGACGCTCTTGGTTTTTCGGATTGGGAGTTGGATAGTGCGTTGGGTGTGTACGACGGAAGAGTTTATCAGGCGTTGTGGGATAGGGCGCAATTGGAGCCTTTGAATGCGAAGGAAGTGACGGATGCTTATGAGGTTGGTTATTTAAATTCGCTTCTGTTTGCTCGGTCTAAGAGACTTGCTATCTTTTTAGGAATCGATTAGGCCGATGTTGCTGAGAGGATGACAAAGGATGGCGGCAAAGTTGGCTAGGACAAAGTTGTAATTTGTAGGCGTTCATGAAGCTCAGAAGACATGTATATCTTTCTGTGTATTCATGCATGTATAAAAATGGGGTGGTAGATTTTCCAAACTTTGGCTATACCGTCTACATACCGTGGCCTAGCCTGGTCTGATCATGACAGGGTATCTCGAGCGGTCGTTCGGAATGACGGTGAGAAACACGAGGTTGCGGTATGATTTGTAACCCAAAGCTCTTGTGCTTTTATCCCATGACTTCTGCGTCTAAGAACAGACTGACGGAGGCAGCCTACCAATGTCTCCCTGGAGGCCCACTGGATATCAACAGAGCTTTTTACGATAAAGTTGCAGCAACTGGGCACGAGCGTACGCTTGTCGAGAGTTCCATCCTTCCCATACGTAGTGGAAAGGCCTGGGAGGTTCGGAAAAGGAACATCTGTCGAATCGTAGCTGTTGAAGGAGCTCAGGTCTGTAATCTTCGGGATCGCTCGATCGCCCCAAATGTGTCGACTTGGTACTTACTAATGATATACACGAAACTCTTTGTCTTTAATAGGTCGGCGATCTCAACATCTGGTCTCTTCATAACCCTCGAGAAAGATTTTGGGCTTCCAGGACGCGTCAGTTACAACGTGCACATGTATCATTTTACGATTGACTGTGGTCAATCTTGCCATTTCTGCGTCCGTTAGTAACGATCACAGGAGATTGGCTCAAAGATTATGGAGTCGGTGGAAGTGGTGTGGACGCGGAAGGAGGAAGAGTTCATGATTTACTAGGAACGATCCATACGTTAATCGTATGCTTACCGGCCAAGGTGAGTCTTTCTTGGAACCTTTATTTTTCTAAGCAATCGAAGTTGATCTTATTTGGACTACTTATAGACAGCAATTACCACTGTCATTCAAATCTCACTCGCGCAATTTTGCCATACGGATTGACCGAGTTTGACGTACACGACGTGTTGAATGTGTTTCAATGGACTGGACTGAATGATAAAGATCAGTACTTTATGAAGACTTGTCCCGCAAAGAAGGGTGACTACTTCGAGGTTGGATATCTCTTGGCTGCAGTTTTATTACCATCATTGAATCATCTTATTTCCTAGTTTTTCGCAGAAACGGAGATCCTCTGCGCGCTATCCACTTGTCCTGGAGGTGACTTATCTAAAGCAGCAAGTATCATTTTCTATGGCTATCTCTACGTATCTTAATGGTTGACAGATGTGGGGCGAAGGCTCTACAGAATCCACCAGCGCAGATCCAACGCTAGAGTGCTGCAGACCGCTGGGAGTAGAAGTGTATTCTCTTCCTGAAGGATGGTTAGAGAAGCACAATCGAAAGAGGCTCTGCCAAACGGCCCAGCATATAAAGGTCAACATGCATTGAAAGAGGTTTCGTTTGGGATTTCGAAGAGTAGAAGCTAGAGAAGAAACGCTGGCTTAGGCTTTAATGGTAAGAATGGCAATATTTCGTGGGGGCACGAACTTTTTGACCCAGGTGCTGGGGATTTGCCATACGATCAGTAGGTTCCACTTTGGATTTACAATTTGGATCCTCACTATTCGACGTACTCACTAATAATCTACAATAGAAAAGATGACTTTTCGTTCCGGGATGTGATTGGCTGTCAGACGCTCCACGACGGTTCCTAATTAAGCAACTATGCACGTGCCCTAACTCAATTAACATAGCGCTTCCTGTCGCTTCCTTCTTTCCTTCCTTCCCTCACGCTCTCTCAACGCTTTCCTTCCTTCCCTCACGCTCTCTCAACACTTTCCTTTTGTCTCACTGGTCATTTCTTTTTCCATGTCATTCTGATGCCTCAGCTTGCCCTCTCCTAGGTTTTCGGTTTTCATACTTCATGGTGTTCATGACGTCATTGCTTTTCCCTGAAAACTTATGACGTCATCAGTTTTTTTTGCAGTGGTTCTCTGAATTTTCGGTCGCTTAGGTGGGTATTTGCTGTTTGGTGTATGGCTCTTACCTTGGATTCTGTATGTCCATTCGCTCCCTCCTCTTCTCCTCCTCCTGACAACACGCTCGCTTTTCTGCAGATGACCATGTCTGACCACAAACCAAAGCCGGATGTGAAATAATGTAATTCACTCTCCGGTGCCAACGGCACGGGTCTCTGCTAGTCTATCTATAACACCGGAGAAAGTAAAAATTCTCCAAGAAATATCGCAGACCGTGCTACTTAGTGTCGTAATGAACACGATTTTTGTCCAAAACTCCAACTAAATCGAGGTACTGAGTCACTCCACTTTCTCGTTCCGCGGAGGGAAACTTGAAGGTTGTTGAGTCTTCAACCGAGTCCCATCGATACTGAAATTGAAGCATTGCCGCGTAATTAACCCTGACAATGACAATCATGTTCGACGCGAGGAATCCGAACCAAATCTTAAACCGGATCGGAATGGGCGAAACCAGCCTATCGATGAGATAGAACCTGGGCCCCAACTTCACTATAGAGCCTGAGTGTAATTAATATTCTATTCTATCCTTCGACTTCCGACATGGAAACAACCCTTAATCTTGAGAAGCACCTTCAATTTAGCCTCCTGAGGCGAAACTGGAGGGTACTTGGCAGCGGCTGGGGACCGGATAAGCCGCCAGAGGACTCTGCGATCCCTTGAATGACTTTTTGAGCGCTATCTGTGAAGGGCTCGAATAAAAGGATCTGGCTCTATACCCAGGCTGATCGAAGGAATGATAGATCCTTGAGACCCGAAATAAGTATACGTGAAGAGTGATCAAAATATCTATGAACACGGGACCGAGCTACACTGACCTCTGATCACGGAGAGCTGTAGATTGGATAGCACCCTCAGAGCAGCCCGTTGCAGACGCGGAAAGAGTGTTTCGGCAGGCATTGGCCGCATCCTCGGACCGGCAGCCGACCTGGATTTCCTTTCTCACCAACCGCCATCATGGCGTCCAAAAGCAAACCCTCGGAAAACATGAAACAAAAGAGTCTAATGGCTTTTTTCGGCAAGCCTCAGACACAACCAACTCCCTCTTCATCGGCCTCTGCTTCCAAACCCGCCAAAGCGAATAAAGTCGCGTCAAAACCGACACCGAAAACGACATCTCAGGCCAAAGACGCGTCGGATGACTTTCTCAAGACCCCAGAATCTAAGGGGCTTGATTTACGCGCTGTAAGCTCTTCTGCAGCTACCAGCTCGTCATCGCTTGTTGCTAGCTTCAAAGTAAGTCTTGGTTTGACGCGTCGTTGGTGACTGCATTGCTCATTCCAGTTCCTTCTTTCTTTTTTCTTCTGGATAAGGACACGCCACCAACAAGCCAGGCTATTGATGTGGACATGCTGTCTGAGGATGAATCGGAGAAGGTCGCTGTAAAGGTGCGTTTTTAAGTCTTCTTTGGGGTCAAATTTGGTGCTGAGAAAAGAGCTCAGAAGACGACTAAACGTCGACGCGTTATAGACGATTCGGATGACGATGAAACTCAAGCCTCAGGTGCCTCGTCAGGAAACTCTCGTCCTGTTTTGTCTTTGCCTCCCTCGTCACCGATAGAAGGCAGAAGTATGTCAACCTCCCTTTATCCCTTTCGTGGCTAACGTCTTACATAGGCCGTACAAAGAAGCCCCGGTACTCCGTCCTCTCCGTGTCTGATGACAAAGAAGACAAAGACGGTGCAGAAGCTGCTAGCACATTCACACGACGTTTGACAAAGTTCAAAAAGTCTCCAGTCAAAAAAGGGAAGGGGCGCAAATCTTCCAAGGCCTCCGAGGACGACGACGACTTTCTCGCTCCATCCGACTCGGATGAGGAAGAGGAAGTCCGGTCTGTCAAATCTTCTTCCTCGAGGCCTTCTTCTAGGCTGTCCATGACATCCGCAGACACCGAAATCGACGACGACGACGAAGAACCTGTGGCCAAGAAGCCCAAACCCAAAGTGAAATCCAAAGCGAAGAACAAAGCTCCTGCAGTCGCCGACGCGAGCAATGACTCGTTCACGTTCCTCACTGCAGCGGAGAGAAGGGAACAGGATAAGAAGGATGAGAAGAAGGCTGCGGAATCGCCGTTCGGGTTCTTACAGGAAATCAAAGATGTGAGTAGCATTCATACCCCTTCAGATATAGAAGTGAGCCTGATAAGACTTTCTTTTCATTTATAGAAAGACGGATGGAGGCCGGGAGATCCAAAGTACGACCCGAGGACTTTATTCGTTCCGCCAAAGGCATGGAAAGAGTTTACGCCTTTTGAGAAACAGGTATGTTCTCTAATATCCGGGGGTCTTTTTACTCGAACTGACGCCTCTCTTCACTTCTTCCTCTCTTGTTGCCCATCTCCCTACTCCTTCTATCTTTTCCACTCTTTTTCTCTCGCTGCTTGGTCGCCGTTTCCATAGTTTTGGGAAATCAAGCAGAACCACTACGATACGGTAATTCTGCCTCTCTGGGTTTGGGTACCATATTTACTGACTATTGACGCTTTGTACATGTAGATATTGTTCTTCCAAAAAGGGTGAGTCTCCCGCTCTACGTTATGTGCTCTGTTTCAATCGTATCGTTCCTCTTCCTTTCCTAGGAAATTTTTCGAGGTAATTATCCTTTTTCCCTCATTCATTAATTGGCAGGGCTGCTGCTGATGGCCAAGTGTTTTTGTTCTTAGCCCTATGAAGATGATGCGAGGATCGGCCATCAAGAGTTCGACTTGAAGCTGACACAAAGGGTGAAGATGTCCATGGTTGGAGTCCCGGAAATGTCGTTCAACTTTTGGGCTGCGTAAGTGACATTTTATTGAATAATTTTCTTTGCTTCGTCATAACTCATGCTCGATCTTTCTATCCATCTCTTCTTGCATCCTCCTGCTTGCGTCCTTCGTGTGATACAGGAAATTCTTGGGAAAAGGGTACAAAGTTGGGAAAGTCGATCAGGCGGAGACGGCGCTTGGAGCTGAGATGCGGCTTGCTGATGATAAGAAGAGTGGAAATGCGGTCAAAAAGAGTGGTGGGGAGAAGGAGAAGATTGTTAGACGGTGAGGTCCCTTCATCCTCTCTCCTCTCCCTATCACTTGACTTATAACCTCCACTTTCAACAGAGAACTCAACAAAGTGTACACGAACGGAACTCTGATTGACGGGGAGATGATCACCGATGATGAAGCAGGTCACTGCATATCCATGAATACGTTCGCTGTTTGTGTATTGGACTGCTCGACGTCGCAGTTTGATCTGGCGGTGTTTGAAGATGATATTTGTAGGACCAAACTGGAGACGCTGGTTTAGACAGATTAGGCCGAAGGAGATGCTGTTTACCAACGTACATTTGTTCGTTCGTTGAACCCGATCGTGGTTTGATCATGTTCTTGTTCGCAGGGAAATCTCTCGGTATCTATTACTCGACTACTGAAATCTATCTTGTCTGGTGCTTGCCTCTGGACCGGACTGAGGGAAGTGGAGGGATTAGGGTATGAAGGAACGTTGGAGGACCTGAAGAAACGGTTCCCTTCTTCCGATGACGCTGACACCAATCCTGATGCCGATGCTGATGAAGAGATGGATGGGGAGAAGGGGTGCGAGGATCTTCTTCCGTCGAGTGTCCCCAGACCCATTCGCAATCTGGCGGGTTCCAAGGCGGCAATTGAGGCGTTGGAGTCAATGTTCTGGTTCGTTCTCGTCTTTTCGTTCTCACCTCATGTGGAGTTGATACGACTGAACACCCTTAGGTATTTGCAGCAACTGAATATCGACAAGGATATCATTTCGATGAAGAATTTCAATATTTATGATCCGATGAAACAGGGGCAAGGGCTCGTTCTTGATGGACAGATGTTGGTACATATTGAGGTGAGTCGTTCATTGTTTTGCCGCTGTCGTTCGAAGTTACTGATTCTGGAGATGTTCTGATTTCTAACAGGTTTTGGTAAATAATGAGGGTACGGAGGAAGGCACGCTGTTAAAGTTATTGGGGAGATGTGTTACACCTTTTGGTCAGTGGTGCTCTCCTTTCTCCTTTGCTATTGTCTTCTTTTGCTTTCCTATTCGAAGTCTGCCCCGATGATTTGTTTGCTTTGTATCTATCCAATCCAATCCCTTCCGCTTCTCTACCCTGGCCTGTCGCCGTTTCGTTTCCTGCACATCTGACAGCTTTCACCGTCGACGATAGGCAAACGACTCTTTCGTATCTGGCTATGTATGCCTCTCAAAGAAGTGTCGGCTATCAACGCCCGGTACGTCCTTCCTCATTCGCTCTCATCCGTTGCTGACGCGTCTTCGAATTGTTCTCTCTCTATCTTGCGCCCGACAGATTGGATGCGGTTGAGGATCTCATGGAGAACCCGAACCGCGTTCACTGATACTGCCAAGGGTCTGCCGGATCTCGAACGTGTTGTCTCGAGGATTCATGCTAGGAATTGCAAAGTCAAGGACTTTCTGAAAGTGGTTGCGGTCCGTATACAATTCTTACTTGTCGGACTTTCAGCTTTCCGTCTGACTTCCTTTCATCATATGCTAGTCATTCAAGAAACTCAGTAGAGGGGTAGCCGACCTCGCGGACGCTTCGGAGTCATTCAAATCAAAGACAATCTTCGGGTTGCTTCGTAGCGCGCCGGAATTGATCCAAAATGTTAATAATATTGAGAATATGTTTGAGAAGCCGTATGTTCTATCGCTCTTCTCTTGCAGCGTAATTCAACGCTCATAACGGGTTTTTTTTTCTTCTTTTGTGTCACAGAATATATCCCATACGTCTTCCAACTCCTTGCTCAAATGCTTTCTCTTCATCCTACTTCTGCTGCCTCCGCATCCGCTGGCCAACAGGACCTCATACCGCCCCAATATAGATCTCTCCTCTCGTTCCTTCTGACACCAACGGTCTGGCAGCAGAAGGGGTCTATACCTGGTTTGGTCAAGCTGTTGAAAGCGTATTTGGCAAGGGATGCGAAAGGGATGGTGCAAGGTGGCCAGGTAAATAATCTTTGCGGTCGTAATAGGTATAATCTCCCACTCACCCCGTTGTATCAATTATGCAGATTGGCTCGATCAGTGGGATTTTGCAGCAGAGGTTGATTGTTAGTAAGGTAAGCGATGAGTGGGGATTTGAGTTGTTTATTGGGGTAGTTCGCTTTGTTGATGTGTGAGTTGCAGTTCTGGCACGGTGATGATGTCTTGTAGGCAGGGGGTCCTTGCAGTGGCCATGATAAGATGTTGTGAACATGGGAGGCAATATTAGGCCTTTTTATCCAGCCGTATGAGATAATCTGAGTCTTTTCTTAGCATGATGGAAAAAGCAAAGGCGTGCCAGGCGCACCTATTAGTCATGCATATTTACTTCCTTGCGAAATTTCGTTGGGGTTTCCATCAATCCATCACCACTCAAGCGCTCACCGGCACCGCCTGCAGTTTGTATTCATGGATGCCGCATTACAGACCCCACCCATCCTGGATCTTCTGACGCAAATCTGAAGTAGCCCAGCGCAAGAGGAATTTCGAGAAAGAAACCAGAATCCGAGCCGGACGTATGTAAGTTAGTTACCTCTTATGATAAACATTCCACTTCTCAAAGGTCCATCTCGTCTCAGTAGACTTTTTTCCCTTCACATGGCGGGAACAAAACTGCAATCGTTAATAGACTCACTTCCCCCTACTCAATTACAGGCGCTTAAATGATCCCCTTTGCACATGGCCTCTGTGTTCGTTGTGTTAGAAGTAACCTTGACAATTTTCTTTTTTTTTCACATTCCAAGGGGGGCACGAGTTTTTCTTTCTTATCTGTTAGGTTATGTATATAGACGCTGTGGATGTAACCGCCCTCTTCCTTCTTTTCTTTCAGCTTTCTTGTTCTTTCTTTGAGTTCTTCCTTCCCCCTACTATCGATTCCGTCCACCATGTCCGCCACGACGTTCAGCGCATTTCCTATGTTGAATACTTTCCTCGTCAGTCCATTCCTTGGTACGTATCAATCCGGACATGAGTCGTTTTTTTTTTCTGCGCGCCGAATAACAAGACTCGTGAATGCACCAGTTGATTCAGAGTGACTCTTATCCATCTTCCACTACTTCACTGACTGTAGGAGCGTCAGATAAGAAAAAAGGATTGTCCCTAAGTTCCCACGCTCCCTTACCACTCGCACTAGACTACCCAGTTCAGTTACCGCCCCTCTGGGATATTTTTTGACAAAACGCAAGCGACGAGCAAATATCTCGGTTTGTATTCAAACTATGCTATGCTACTCAAGTTAGACAAGGCGTTCCAAGTGTGGGTGACTCCAGTTTTTGGGTCATTCGCAAATGAGGCTACGTGAATGATCTGTCCAGGTTTAGCAAGAGCTATAAAGCCACAGAGCGGTTACGCCTGAAAAGTAAACCTGGTTTTGCCCTGACTTTTGCCCATAAACATACAAGCATGAGTGTTACTACCCTACAGCTCTGAAAAGGGAATATTTCCCAGTGAAGTCCAAACTGTATTGTTTGCTTCCCAGCATGCATGTCCGAAACAGGGAAGAGTCAGTTTTTGATTTTTATTTTTTCTGTATCGCCCCCCTGGAGTAGTACTGTATTCTCTGTATCAACCATTGTACACTGTACACGATGTAATGTGTTGTAGTACGGTAAACTGGTTGTTCGGCGGTCGGACCTCCCCAGTATAAACCAATATCCTATCCTATCCTGTAGATGCCATCTGACAAAATGGAAGACGTACGGTACTTACACACGAAATTTGGTGTATATTGCTCTTAATCGTTGCCAATGCAGAAAACTCAAAGCAATATAGAATTTGTACCATAGCCTATGACACAAGGATTATTACGTTCAAAATACCTGAAGAGTATCAAACGACTCGAACCTCCGAGTAGAGACAACCAGTCATCGGCCAAGGTGAAGATAAGGATCGAAAGCCCAAAAAAAGATAGGTTTTGAGCTCAGAGTACTTTCGGAACGAATTCCAACGTAACTGTTATTCACCTCATAAAACGATATGCATCTGACACACGCCAGAGCAGAATAACGACTTGCAACTTGCAGTCGTGCTGGACGACGGGTACCGTGATATTGTTTGACGCATTATATGGACAGCATTCAATCTTGAAGAAATGGTGGCAGTACGATAGGTACCTAGGTGTATTATTGGATTGCGGAGGACGGGGTGTAGAGACCATGGACGAGGGGAAGAAAATCTCCTCCGATCCGTCTCTCAAATGCAAAGATTCACAATGAGCGCTAATAGTGCTAGTACATCCTCTTGGTTGTCCGGTCGATGTTGAAAAGGAGGCAAAGATGATGACCGAAGATAATGTCTCCCAGGAGGTCGTCGTGGGACGTAGTCGAATCGCAGAAGAAGCTGTAAATCACAAAAAGGCGTGGGATGAGTTGTCGCGTGAATCCTTGCCTTCGACTAGTAAAACCGTAAACAGATAACTCGAGCCAGCTCACCTTTGTTGAATCTGAAGCCGCCTAAAGATGAGTGCAACAACGGCGGGGTAGAATTCCTGGGTATAAAGTCTAAGCGCAAAGCAGACGATACAGCTAGAAATATGTACCATACAATTGGAGGATGACACAGGAGTAGGCGATAGTTGGTAAAAATCGAAGCACTTGTATCCTAAGATTTTACACCATCAGTAAACAAAAGATAAATAGTACTCACCCAGAGTCGAGCGCGGCACAGCGAACGTGAAACAGCAATCCACAGGAAGTAAGAGGATGGTGGAAAAGATCTTTGGCGTGTATAGAGAACTATCGTGAATTTGGAGCAAAGGACCAGGATAGTTTCAGTGTGGCTTGTCAACACACGCGTACGAGATCGTAGACTCGTCAGCAATGATTATTAACATCCTCATGCTCGTCTATTTATTGTCAAAGAGGAGGCGAGAAGGTAACGGTCGATAGTCGAAGATAATGTCGTCCATGAGGGTCGTCGTAGGACACGGTCAGATTGCAGAAGAAGTCGTCAATTACAGCCGTTTGCAAAATTCATGACACCTGGTCTAAAAATAAAAGATACTTGTTTGAAGCTGGAAAGGCAGAGGCGGGGACGGAGCTGGATAGAGCGGATACAAAAATTTATAAAAATTTATATTGAAACCACACCAATGGCTGCCCTATTTCTATGGGGCCCTGTCTTTTTTATCTTTACGGTTTTTTTATCTTTACGCCCAGGTGTCATAACTTTTGCAAATGGCTGTAAACGAGGACTTGAGATGAGCTGTCATGTGAATCCTTGAGTACGACTAATAAGATCGTAAACGGTCGGTCACTGAGTCGGGATCTGTAGAAAATTCAAGCCAGCTCACCTCCTACCTAGCACCTTTATACCTTTATCGAAAATGCACTGTACGTGTCTGTAGGGATTAACGGGATGGGGGAATGAATAGCGGTCGCGGATAGAAACCCCTGAAATTGTTTTGAGAATTTTTGACACCGTTCTTATTCAGTTCCTATACTAATGTTTGTTTCTTGAGTATTTTGCATCGCTTCTGACTTTTTTTTATGGCCGGATGGGGAACATCAGACAGAGGCATTGTGCATCGGATGTAGAGACATTTTTTCAGTTTTTACCCGTTTTAATATCGGATTTTTTTTTCTTCGTCATCGATAGCGAAAAAGTCGTTATATTTACATGTTAATAATGACTTGAGAGGTCGTAGTGTGAATAAGAAAATGTTACAAAAATGTTTCTATCCTTCAAAGAGTTTAGTACTGAGGCTGAGGCTGAGGTATACACCGTCAAAAGGTGTTTCCGTCCAAGTCCGAGTGGGATTGGCAGTGGCGTCTCCACAAGTCTTGATGATAAATTCACTGTTGGCCTCCCCCATCTTAGTTCCAAAACTATCACAGACAGCCATCGAGTTCAGAAAGAAAAAGGTAAGCAAAGGTTTTGCATTCTTGAGTTTTGACTTGGGAAAACGATCACGGTGGTGGTGGTCGCCGGTTGGAAGAGAAGCCGGATTCCGCCGGATTCTGCTCCGGCATTTTGTTCCAAAACCACCATCATCTCTCCGCGCTTCAGCCCTGGTGGGTTTTCACTATTCAGAAGATTTCGGGAAGCGCCAGGTCCACACCCTCTTTAGAGTTAGAGAAGACATCAGGTGTGTATATGTGCTTAGCCTCAGATTTAGAAACGTCAAAACTCATTTTGTCATTCTTTGGGGGCGCTCTCAGGATGTTCAGGAATCGGATCATTGGAAGAATGCGGGTCCTACTTGTTTCACTGTGATTAAGATATTCATAGCCAATTCCTGGTCGGACCTGGTGTGTGTGACTTCAAACTTCTCGTCGTGGTTTATCGCTGATGTTTGTCTAGCTTAGAGCTTCTGGCTCGCAATCTTTGTTACACACCTCCAACGCTATAGCTATTAAACGGAGAAGGGTCGATACTCACCTACAAATTTCCGCTTCAACTGCTCTTGTTCCATTTCACGAAAAAGTACCGCGCAGTCAAATGTTCTTTGAGAGCCTTGCCGCGGTGCTCGCTCTGTGGATCTAAGTAGTCGAATCTTATATATGAGGTGAGTTTTCGAGATGAGATTCGAATTTCGTACTCGTTCGGAACTGACTATGGCGCATGCAGCTGGACTTGAACCTCCCCACACGTCTGCTTCCCTCTCAATGGTCATCCGAGTCCACGAGTTCAGGCATTGACACGTCTACGCGTGCACTTCTCCTCGCCGAATTAGAAAATGAGGACCGATGATCGTACGGCCTGTTGGTGCCTGCTTTCTTCCACTAGGCTCTTCATTGGGGACAGTCTCTCCTACTGTTGATACTGTTCCAACTATTTGTCTTGTTGATTCTGTTTTTCGGGGGGGAGGGGGGGCGGGAGTCGGGTTTGTCTCGTCAATTGAATGTCGCAGTGCGTTTTGCTCTCACTTTTTTATTTATATTGCTTCTAACTGCTTGATAGATGCAGCTCGAAAGAAGTGACCCCGGAAATTACGGATCACGAAAGACTAACGCGGGCGTTGATGTGCTACGAGTGACGACAACGGAATGTAGTACCACTGACGACAAGGGAATGGACTTCAGCACTCGGTCGTATCGCACGGATAGGGGAGTCGGTCTAATCAGCTCAACAGTGGCAGACTGATCTCCAAACCGCCATATCGGACTCGTACTTCTCCCTCTATCCAACAATCCTCGCTTTACGTCTCTCTCTCACCGAAGTCCTGATTTCACCTATCACGACATCAACCCCGTATAATGTCTCCGCTACCGACGACGGCTAGTATTCCGGTTGGACATTGTCTCCTGCGTTGGGTTTGACGCCTGTTGTCCCCCTTTACATGGATTCGCTCCCACTATCCAACTTGAGAGTTTTCTCCCAACACGGCCGCACCGTGAACTCCCTCTCTGCCGCGGCCAAGGCCAACCTCAATGTACGGAGCGGCAAATGCATCCCCAAGTTCTCGACAATATCATGGTGGTCTCCTGTCTGTCGACTTATCATTTTGTTGGTTTCGCTGCAGTCTTTCCCAACTAGACCCCGGGATTCTTTTGGTTCATCTGCAGTTCCGTATTCGCTCGAGTCGTGCGTCGAGTTGCAGCTCTTTGCGACTCAGATACCACCGCTTCCACATTCTCGACACTCGGTGATGCAAGCTTGCTTCATCCTCAATGGGTTCAACACTTCTTTTCCCTCTTCTACATTCGCCCTATAAGTCGTCGTCATCCTTCAACGTGAACGACCAATCTGTCCCCCCATCGTATCTACGGCCAATCTCCGTACTTCCCATGCAATTCCACCCGCCCTCCCGTGTCCTGGGCTCAATGCGCTCTCGAACATTGTCTCCCCCCGTCTTTTCACTGGACCGACACGTCCAAACATCCATGCCTTCGGGCTCTCCTGCACCACCATTGCCGCTGCCTTCTCCAGCTCTTCTTCGTCTTGGTTGTCTTCACGAGAACAAAAAAAACTCTATCCCAGCGCCGTTTCGTATAGCCCAGATGGAGAAAGGAAGCAATGCAAGATATTGTGCTGGATGGAGAGGTCTGGGAATGGCTGGGTTGGCTGGCAAAGGCATACGCGTTACCACTGGGACGGATACGACCACACTAGACTGTGGGAGGCCGTTTCCGCCATTCAGAAAGCGGAAAACATCATTTGGGAGGCAATCGCTCAATTCTGTGACGAAGTCTCGCATTCCCTCTGCCGACTTATTCCTCTTCCTTCCACCGTCTTTTGCTTTGTCCACCTCCTGGTCCACCAATCCCACTCTAATCCCTAACCTTGACGATTATTGCTCTCCGGGCCCCGAAGCCAATGGGGGAGATCATTGGATTGGGAACGGGATCGCGGAATAAGAGGAGGCAACTGGTCGGCGCTTCTCTCCAGTGACGCCCCCCTCCTTACCCAACGTTTCCCGTTACCATCCTGTCTCCTCCTGATACTGGCAAATCATTGGACGAAACACGGGATGTGCTGACTGGAGAGGTTAAGCAACGGGTCGGATGACTGGTGGAAGCATAGGCGTTCGATGTATCAAACACGACGGGTACGACCACTCCAAACTCGTCAGGTCACGGGTGCTGGTCAATGGAGGGACGTTTCCGGTTTTGTGCCGTTCAGAAAACGGAGCAAAGGGGAAGATACCAAATATCAACCGGTCGTTTACTTCGGTGACACGCTCCCGAAGCTTTGTCTCCAGCCACATCATCCCTTTCCGACGCTGCTAGTCACTTCCTTCCACATCCTTCTACCTCGGGGTTTTCGCCTCCTGCTCCTTACGTTCTCTTCTGAAAATATTAGGATGACTCTGGACACCTCAGGGACTTCCCTCTGCACTAAACGCAACAACTGTTAAGTCGAAGTACGTCTGCTCTTTTTCGACCATAACCTGCTCTTACCCCTCATTTGTAGTATGGAACATCGGGGCTGGCTGAGAGCTCGGCGCGTTAAGAGTCGAGTCCTCTTTCAATAGATCAAGAAAAAGAAACTGTTGAAGCCAAATTCGGTGTAAGTTCCTCGTCCTTTTTAGCCATACCTCCTTTTCTTACTCTGTTTCTAGCTGCCGGGAATCGATTGACTTGAAACGTACTGGAAAAACCCCCCCTCTCCCCAGAACCAAGAAATTAATATTGTTCCAATGGATCGGCGTATCACATCATGCCCTTTATGAAGGTCTGCACGTTACTGTGGAATTGCAACTCATCTCTACAAAGCCGAAGCGAACTTTGGTGGCCTGCCCCCTTGGTTAGCGTCATCAAAACTGGATACACATCAGTTTCCTTTCAGGCGGTGGGTGCGCTTGCGGGGAACATACGGTTCATGGTTCACAGCGCAAGGCTCATCAAGTACGGAGAATAAATCACGTCAATTTTTATGGACATTCATCGGGGGATGAATGTTGACTTCAAATACATATCGTACAGTAATTTGTTGACCTGTTCAATATACTCATCATTCGTCGTTGAAATTCCGTTTGATAGGCAGCTGTGTACGCGAGCACGTCGAAGTTTGATTACCCAGCTCCTCCCAGATATCGTAGATCAAGCCAGCCTGCTTGGACAGGGCCCGGTGCCAACTTCACTTTTTCTCTACTTTTTTTTTTTATCCTCGTCTCCGTTGGGCCTCTTTCCAGTCAAGAGATGCGCACTGTCCTCTAGATCCCCGAACGAATGTTTTCTAGCCTGCTAGCAAGAGCCACTTGAATCTCTGTTGAGGTCCTGACCGCACAAGATCCGTCCTCCTGAGGCGGCGCAGCGGAGAATACCGGCGCAGATGTGTAGGGGTATCGCAAATTTAAAAAAGCAACGCAGAACTTAAGGATACATTTATTCCTAGTTACCATAAACTGAAACAATTAGCAGTAAATCCTGAAGGATTATTTCGTCTTCGAGGATTTTGTCACACTCCCATTCCAAAGATAGATTGAGAGTGAGTAACTCGTCCAACTGTCCTTGTAGATCCATGATTTGTTCCCGCAGCCTTTTTTTCTCCGCCAAAATATGCTCCTTCCTCCACTGCCCTATGGCCAGCCGATTGTTGACTTCAGAGCTGGTAAACGATGGTAAGGTCGCTCCATCCTGAAAGGCGTTCATAGTGCACAGAAAGTCTGTGAAAAAAAATTGTCAATCATTAACTCTCCTGGTATCGTCTGGTACCTACACTGTGCCCTGGCCCACTGTCTGGTAGGGAGCTGGCCCTGGATTCGATTATCATCTGGCAGTCCACGGTTATTGCAGCTTAAACCGGCAGCATGTAGGTCTGGCCGAAGACCAGCCAAAAAAGTGAGCCATCGTGCATCTGTATGGAATGTATGTCTGAGTCGGAAAACGAGAATTAGAGCAGTGACGCACTATGAGGATTTGGTATATCTTGAACGGAAAGTTTTGGGGAGTTTGGAGGGGCAGTAGTCATGATAGACAGACGATACCAGATGGGCCAGTGCTTGGTTGAAACACCAACACAGAAAAAATCGGACCACTTGTCCTGAACTAGATATAATACGATTACGACCTCATGAATACGATCCTATCCGTCCAAGTAATTTGATTGGTGGAGCCAATTCTCAGAAAACAGGGTCCAGGATCTTGTAATACAACTTGCATCTTGCAGGTCGGACTCCGGAGGCGTTCCGACTTGGGAAAAAAACATCCGAGTCGGATTAATTCTATTTTTTTTTCATTTTCCCCCGTGGGCTAGCGCGGAAGGTGAGTCATAATACAATATAGGACTGAGCTGACTGCACTGATTGCCATTTTTATGGCATTTTTCTCGCATTTTGGACGTCTTAGTTTTGACGCCACAGGTGAGAATTTTTTCCATATAAACTGGGGCCAGTCATTCGGTAATACACTAGTAGTCCAAATAATTCGGGTTTGACGAAACAAACTGCCACTTTTTGAACGGCCTTCTTGGAAGCTTTTGAGGGTCCTGATGTATTATGTAGCTTCGGCTCGGAGCTGGTTTGGATATCATATGTATGTCACATAACACTTGGAGGTTACTAGTATAATTCTGCAATAGACCAATGGTTGCCTCTATCATAGGCTGCATAGCCGACTTGAAATTTTATAAATGGGCCGGCGGGATTTAGCCACTAGCTTATCTCTACTTAATAAGTGGTATCTTCCGCGTTAAAATAGGTGGAGTTTCTCGGATCGACTATTTACATGTTCGGTTTACATATTCGGGACCTAAGTATTGAACATACTAATTAGTTCCGACTAATGTTATGTAACAGGGCAGGCATGCTATATACTTTATATCAGGAAGAGCCACTGCTGACAGAGGGACTTGAAACGTCAAAGACGGAGTCCTTGCAAAACAAACAGTCTTGTTCCTCTCCCTTCCTCCCGTTCTCTTTACTTTCTTTCATTCTTTCTTTCAGTCCACTGGTGATTATCCACCGAAGTTTTCAAGTTACAAATGCCTGGTCTTTTCAACCTACTGTCCAAATCCCATACCAATCTTAGTAGGAGGCTGGATTCTTCTGCCCACTCAGCACCTTCCCTTCGAACAAGAAAAAGCACCACGTATGTCTTTTGGTATATATGGCAGTCCTCAAATACTAATGCCTCTGCCGTTTGCAAGAGATCTTGGTGCATCCACTGGTACCTACAGTTGCGCCAACGACATGCCAAATCAGGTAGACTGCGACATCCAATGGTCGCTGACTCGTTTATCTCAATCTAGGTCAAGGTGCGTTAATTTATTATTCCATTGCCAACGAGTATTGTTTCAATAAAACTTCAGTAGTGGCAGAAATATGTCACTGCATACAGAGCAAGTGAGTCGGGATTTATGCGTTACCTCAAACAACACCCAAGTAGGACCATTGTATGTTATTTTATTTTCCGTTCTTAGAGCTTAGAAAACTGATCGGCATTCCTTCCCTTGGTAGGAAAAACGCTTCATCCGTCGAGAGTAAAGACTCCGACAGCATCCTTCTTGAATACGGCGGGATTACCCATCTTCCTCCAGGTCGCCCATCTTCCTCCAGGCCGCCCAAGCCGTCGTTTACAAAACTCAGTATTCCTCTCCTCCCCCCGCCCACTCGTCCTCTTCCTGCAGAGCCTACACAGGCTGCTTTCAATCAAGCGCCTCAACTTGACGAATTGGAGGAGGTTATAAAAATGATAGAGACTTTACAGGACAAGCTTAGGACACTATTGGATGTTGTCTCGAAGTTGAAACAGAAAAACCATAGCGTTTCAGTGACTATTACTGAATTTGTTTGAAGTCGACTAGTTTCAATAGACTTGTGCTGCGTTGTACATTCAAGTAGATCATGCATTAACCGGCGTTCAGATCTTGGACCGTGCCATGTAATAAACCTTCCTTCCTTCCTAGTATTTTGGGATCTTGCCAATCTCCATGTAATAAAATTTCTTCAAAGAGGGTTCTGAGTTTTCAGCTTCATAAGTTCATATTATACCCGAAAGTGGGCCACTGCGAGTAACTCGCACAGCAGGTACCAGTCAGAACTTGAAATATACATCAACTTCGCTTTCGTTGTAACGACCATCATCGCCATTCAGATTCAGAACCTTTTCACCATCAAGGTTGTCTTCGTCTTCGTCTTCTGCGAGAGAATATTCAAGGGCTTTTCGATCTACGAAAAGTCTTTCGATGAGCGACTCTGTACACACGCAGATACACAAAGACTGGAGTAAGACTTACCGGCAACAGCCTTTGGAAGGCCCCTGAAGATCTTCAGAGCTCCGGCGACCAGCCCGGGCCATCCCTCCCGAAGTGACGCAGGAATCATTGCAGGTTCCAACTCTATCAACGCCGTCAATGTGACAATGGAGAGCTTCTTATCGTGCACCCTAGGCAGTTGCTTGTCACTGTTATTGATCGCGAGGAACCATTTGTCAAAGAACGAGCAGTCCCAGGACGAGTGTTCTCCATGATAGTCAGAGTCGCGGAGGGGTTGTACAGGACACAGTTTCCGATGATTTCAAGGAGGGAGAGTTTGAGCGGGGCAAGAGCGGCAGCTTCCATTCCATCCAGAGTCGTGGTTACGATCTGTTGGATTGCCTGCAGGGACGGAAGATGATGCATTGAGACTTGGTCATTCGAGGAAAAAAGATGGAATGCTTACATCGTCAATGTGACCTCTCAAATTCAATAGCATCAACTCAGCGAGTTTGCAGCCATTAATCCTATCATTCTCTCCAAGATGATCGCTAGTGATGGATGTAGTATAGATGTCTAACAGCATCTGCTTGTAATCCGCGCGCTGCTTGATCGTTTCGGCACCATACGAAATGAAGTTATCCAACGATGGAAGCATTTCTGTTATTACGCGGCGTCAGCAAAAGTCGATGAGGCTGTATACGAAACGGTTCTCAACACCTTCTAGAAAGTCAACGGCATCGTTCTTGAATAGTCTGTACGTCAGCTCGAACACGGGCCACATGTTGGGGGAAACGGAGCGTGTTCTGAATGTTAAGGTGTCGACTAGATCGTACATGTTGTCAAAGAGATCTAGAAAGTCGAAATAAACTCACGTCAGTAACAACCCAGAAGAAAAGAAGAGCAAGAGAAAGGGAGCACAGGAAGACAAAAGGAGACGCAAATCACGCGAAAACAAAGTAGTACTGAGAGGAAAAAACAAGAGGGCAGAAAAGCAACAATCGGGGGTGAAGAACACAAACTCCGCCCTCCCTGACAGACAAAACCAAAACTTACCCAACAGTTTGGCATCCAACGTGTAAACGATGATAGGAATGATAATTTCTTGAATTTGACCCAAAATTTCTGGGGATGATTACCGAGTCGACGATCTACTCGGCGGATGTTGGCGACAGCGCGAACGATAACGTATATTGAAGCTCCGGAGAAGCGGGCAAGGGAGAGATCGGAGGGGGCGGAGATGCAGACTGGAGTCCAGAGTAAGAAGAGGTGGTGAGGAAGAAAAAAAGTTTCAAAATCAGCCAGCGCTCGTTTCATCACAAACTTGGATTCACGTACCGTATAGATAGTCTTAGCGACACCCATTGCAGCATACGTCTTGTCGTTGTCTCCGTCTGCCATGATCGATTCGAGGTCACCGGAGCCAGTGCTGTTGCTTCCACTATCGAGGGCAGTTTCCATAGCGGTACTTTCGCGGGCCAGGCGGAGGTATGACTCGCAGTGTAAAAACGTTTAGCGCCAGAGCTTCGTCCAGGGAAGAAAGACAGAGGTCTAAGCACAATCAAACGATCATGTGAAGAGAAAACACCTCAAAAAAAGAAAGGTGGAAGAATACCTACGAGCCTCGATGTTAGTTGCGCAGCTACTGGTAAGAGTTCCGTCTGGAATTGTTCCACCATAACTTCCATGCTATGGTTCAAGATGTCAAGGTCGGTCTCGTCGGACAGCTTGAGAAGATCTTGGACAACTTTGTGGTTGGCAAACTCGAGGTAGTCTTTCTTCATGCTGCTCGGAAGTTGGGATGGGTTACCGAAACTACGCGGGGACGTGAATAACTGAGTAAAAGGTGCAGCAAGAAGCTCACCGGTGGAACAGCCTTCCAAGAGTCGCGTAGGCCCATTTCTTCGTGGCCCACCATTCGCTTCTCTCCCTTTCTTCCTCGTCTTCTGGTACAACGTCCTTCGGAATGTTGAGATTGACGACGGCAAAGAAAAGTTGGCCCCAGGGAGCGAGACTCTCTGCGCTCTGCTGATGTGCAGACAAGTTGATTACGACGCTGGTTTTGTAGGTTTTGAGGACGAGATGGAGCATGGTGGGTATCTCTTGAGATTGACTGGGCGGTGTCTTCATCATGTTAGTGGCGATGGTGACGAGGGTGGGGAAAAGGCTGGATACGAGGGTGGACATGGTTTCTGATTGTTGACGGAAGCTGAAGGGAGACGGGATAAAATGATGAGCCCAAGATGACTTGGAGAACACTCACCGGAAGGCACGGACGGCCTCCAGGGCAGCTACACAGCCTGCATGGACTTCTCTAATCTCGCCGCTGGTCAACAGCCTCTTAATCTCGTCGATCAAGCCTGGCCACTTGTCTGGAAAATCATGCGCGATGATGTTTTTCAACGCGCTCGCGAGTTGGAGGTTGATACTCCGAGATGGCGAAGTAGCCAGCAGAGGCAGAATATGGTTTTGAGAGCTGCACGGTCTGACCGAGGAATGGGACCTCTGTCCGGGCGTTTTGGTTCTGCCGACTCTTCGAGGGCGTAAGTTCTCGATACACGGTTTTTAGCCAAACCGACCAGGCTTGTCGAGTGGCACTTCAAGTAAGATTAGCTGGAATTTATCTGCAAAAATGAAAGCCTACAGATCAGATGTATCGGATGCAATGATCTGCAGCAATCCACTCAGCATCCCTTCTTCATTCCCAATCTACACAGAAAACGTCAGTCTCTCGCTTTTTTCGAAGCGATGATTATCATACCTTTCTAATCTGCAGCTATGCGGCTTTGCGAATATTGGGGTCGGCATTATAGGTCGTGGCGAACAGGTTTGAAAGGGTTTGCAAATCCATGTCGTCGTTGGTTGGAGAGAAGTTTTTTTTCTTTAGCACGCACACGTGCCTCACGCGAAAATCTGATTCCGGCCCGACTTCAGTTGCCGGGCAAAATCGAGTCCCAAAAGTGACAAGTAGAGCGACCAGCACGAACACTATCATTCTATCCATGAATTACATAAATAAAGGCAGTCATATGAGCCGCCGGACACACTATCCAAAGAGCTTATAGTCCAAAGAAGTACTAGTACCGTCCATTGAACGTTCTGAGTGAATCGCAGAGTGGTGAATCACACCGCACTGGCTCCCGCTTTTTCTCCGTGGCCAGCCTCCACAGTCTCCACAGTCTCAGTGCGCTTCCTCCAAAACATCCAAGTACGAATGATCGACTATGATATGACGATGTCAGTTCAAAACCTATTCTGAATAAAAAGAAAAGTTGAACTGCGCACGTTATTGAGTCCCAATAGTGGAACATCTGCACTACCCACTATTTTTCCCGGAATGAGAACGAGGTTTGGCAAATCACACAATTATCTCACCGAGAGCCATGAATATGTTGAAATACCCGAAGCTATTATTTTCATTGTAGAGGACAAACAAGGCGCAAAAGCTGCAAAATATGTATGTATGAAGTCCTTTAGCCGTTAATGCATGGATGTCAAAGTAAAACACGGTACTGACGTTACGGAAAGAATGGAATTCAGGCTAAACCCTGCTAGACGAAGGAAACCACCGAAAGACACCTTACCATTCGAGGCTCGGTGGAGATCGGACAATGATTTCACTGCGATATAGGATAGAACCCGTTTAGATAATCCATATAGAAAAAGGTGAAGCGGTGACACGTACCCTCGCAAGTAACTGCGACTACCGCAAATAGCACTCCAAATACGGTCACAGTGATAGTCCTAAAAAGAAAGAAGTTAAGGAAAGTTGATTCGAGTTGTCTTGCTTCACTGTACCCTATGTGATTCGTGAAATGGCAGTAAAAATTTTCCTCGTTCAAACCGACAATCTCTGGATTTGCGCCAGCAATCTTTGTGTGATGCGTTTCTCCTTAGTCCGTGTTATGATGTTGCAGGGCCAGTACTTACTATGAGTAGCACGACTGTGACCGCAAAAAAAAGAGCTACAATCCAAGCGGTAAGCTAGCGTGCCAAAACGTTGAGCTAGGATGAAGGTTAACAGCCTGTACGCATTCAATACCCATGGACTTTCGTGACTAATAAATCCAGTGTAATGCTTGGCGTAGTAAAGTACTGCGAGATGAAGCTGTGAAACTTGGTAAGTCCGAGCCATGCATGAACAAATAAATGGTCTCACTTGGAACGCAAATGTGCACACCGAACCCATCAACCTAGCACGTTTTTTTAAGGAATTTGCCTGCTCCATAAAAAACACGAACGTTTGAATACGGCACTTACCAGATAGTAGGAGCTGAATAGATCAAGGCGCTTTGGGCCAAACATAATGTAAAGTTGGGTTGAGGTCCACTCTGAGCCCGCGCAATGGCCAAAAGAAACATTGCGAGGTCATAAAATCCACTACTGGCCAGTACCATATACCACATCGATAAACGTGGGGTAGAACGCGCAGGTGGAAGGACAGAAGTAATGAGTATGACAAGGGCACCGACCAGGGCAAGACATTCCACAGCGTTGAAGACGATAACTTGATCGACCACCATGCTGTAAATGACTGTTACAAAAAAAAGAAAAAAAAAGAATAGAATCGGGCGACTGCGCGACCGGTAGGGGAAATAGAGAATCGAATGAAATGAGGGAGGAGTACAAAGAGTGCTTATGATGCAGAACGTTACTTAAAGCCTCCGAGTCGCTAGCACACACACACGCACATACACACATGATCTAGAATGCTACAGATATCAGATCAGAAGTTGCAGATGAACACAACATGCTTACTACTGGCAAAGTGATGTGCTAACGGTCCCGCATTGCTAGCGATGATCACTTGCACTGCTCCGAACTATGGCACGATATGGCACATCATATCTTTGTGGGTTATAAGCTATAAGCCCACTTTTCTTGATCAGTGGACGAACAAGATGTACACTGAGCGGTACCGGGCTAGAACGTAAGTGACAAGTCTTCTTCCATCAAAGTAAGTGTAAAAAGAAATCTTAGAATTAACGCTAACGTGGGCCTATAAAGTTATTAATCGCTATCAGTAAGTCTTTGTCTTCCTCGACTTTGAATGGTGATTGAGCGAATTATAGGTGCTGGAATAGGTTTGAATCAGTGTTGAACTTATAATTGATGCTTCAACTTATGCATACCTCAAACAAGCTCAAGCTAACCACATCATCGTCATTCAAGATTTGGCCTGCGTCGTTTCAGCCTGTTACACTCCACCGCTGTGAGTTTTTTTTTTTTTGTTTTTTTTCTCAGCTGGGATTGGACTCAGCGAATGAAGGGAGCTCCCTCATTGACCTCCCCTAAGACTTTTCATTTATTTTTAAAACTCGACTGACGCCCTTCACAGAAAATCACATCCTTACAACGTGGCGCGACCGCCGTGTGCGATATCATGATCACCGTCCCTCCTTCCTTTTGATCTTCCAACTCCTTGATCGCAACAAAGATAACGACTGACAGTATCTTAGGCCTTAGGGGTTAATATTGAAGGAGGCTAAATCTGGAGTGAGAAGGTGATTTACGCTTTGTTTCCAAAGAAGTTGTGGGAGAGATATTGATATCCCATGTGAAATATAACGGACGGGATGATCGATAAAATGATTCTATACGCAATCAACCGAGGCGTTGCGACAAGGTCAGAACAATTAAAGAACTCCTCCGTATTCATTCATTCATTCCTGAATCCTTACAGTCTTTGTGCGTTGCTCAATCTGATCTTGGTACGATTTTCTTCCTTTTCTTTCTGTTACTAGTATTGAATCTCAACCGCTGAACTCTTGAAAATTGGCTCTGTTCCAAGCACATTTATCTTGTACGTCGGCCGGCGAATCTTAAAGACAAGAAGAATTGCCGGGGGATGCTTAATACTCTATTCTAATATTCTAGCATGATACCGCTTGTTCCAAGCTGCCAGCGTAAAGATCCAATCACTATCTCTTGACGGGACACCAGACTAAACCATATCTCATCGTCAAGCGACTCTTTACTTCAAGTTACAAATCAATCCCAAAGGATTATTATCTCGTGGAGTTTATGTACAAAGAAAGTTTGTAAAAACTACTTTTGGGTCCAGTCAAATAAATAACAGACAGAACAAACAAACAAACGAAACTGAGAAAACAGTAAACGGACGAACGGCCTAATCATACTCGTACTGAAATCGTAATGCGTATGCAAGAAACAAAAAGTAAAAAACATGAGTGGGTATGCGAGCTGATTAATAAGGTACCAATTGGCCAAAGAAAAAAAGTCCTTCCAACGAGCATACATACCATAGTGACGAAGTGTGTTTTTACAACCCACAAAGCAGTCACGAGAAAGAAGGGGGCTTTCAAGTTCTTAAACCTTCTGTGTCCCCTTCCTACTTGCCACTCCCATTCTCGATCCAAGGAAAAACAACGAAGCGGCAGCAAGAAGGACCTAGTAGAGACAAATTGCGCTCAGCGTACTGCGTACTCTTGGGGGGATGGGAGGGGATGGAGGGATGGAGGGAAATGGGAATTCTCACCCCAGAAAAGACCGCAGGTCTCCACCAGACAAAGTGCGAAGTCAACAGCGCTCGATCGATCGGAACTCCGATCAATCCACCAAGACCTAAACACGTTGTGATTATCCATTGGAACAGATCATAAGAATAAAAAAACACGCACCTCCAAGAAATATTCCAAGACCCATACGGACGCTCACCTCCCCAAAGTTCCTCGCAAAAGTTGCTATTTAAAAAAGATATGTTTTTAGTTTTTCATGTCGGAAAGGGTGGATGACACTCACCGAAGAGAGGCGGCACCAACGAGATCGCTATAACGAAGTGTTCGTTCAGCGCCAAAATGAAGAGGGGGATAGAAAGTAATATCTTACTGGCACCGGAGAAGAACCCATAGAAGATAGTGAACGGAATCGTCCCTCCAACAGTAGTGACAGCAATCATTGAAAATACAAGGGCGGTAGACGACGTCGTACAAACAAGCTGCAGATTGAACAACCCAATGTATGGTAACATCAATTGCGGGATAATACGACCGAAGAAGTTGGCGGCTTGTAAGATTGACACCTATCAAAAAAAAATGAATTGGCTTTGGAAGACGTGGAAGAGCAATGTCATTGGGCCAAACGGACCGAATAGAATGCAAAGTTGGAGTCGATTCCATGTACTGTGTTGTCCAACTGAATGAAGAATATAGGATAGAATAGCAAGAGACCAGGCTCAAGAAACCACTGGAATCCAAAGAACATCAGCGTTCAACGATCAACGACCTGATGTTTCCAACCAACACTTACTTACCCAGCGAGTGCAGACAGATACGGAAGATCCTTTGCAAATTCTCTAACAGGGACAAATCCTGGATTTGGTTTTGGCGGTAGACGCGTCCTCACAAGTAGGTTCGCTATAATCTGGATATATCATTTTTAGAAACGAAAAGACGTTTGGGGGAGAATAAATTTGGTTTGGTTTTGACTCACGAGTAATCCAGCATCCATCCCCGCGTTTGCTCAAACGGCGTTATGGAATCCAAGGGACCCGTGGATCAGTTTGTTCAGCATGATAGGATGAATGACCGCGCCCATAGGGGCACCTGCAGCAATGATACCCATGACGAGAGGTCGTTTTTGGAAAAAGTAGTGTGCGCCGATTCCTAAGCTGGGAAGGTATCCAAGTCCTGTTCCAAGTCCTTTTGAAGAAGAAGAATGTTAATAATAATCAGCCTCTCTAAGAGTATTAACCGCGACAATTCTTACCGATGCCCAATCCATGAGACAGGAAGACCTACGCGGGCTGTCAGTAGAAGAACGATCCAAACGAAGAAAGGACGGCATACCTGATAATACTTGTGTTCATGCGAAAGTGAGAGCATGAAAGCACAAAAGACCTGTGAAAGATTTGAGTCGGCTCGCAACAGAATGTCAAAGTGGGGAAAGGACTGACGAAAACAACCGAAATTCTACGGAGATCCAGCAATCATAAGGTGATGGCTGCTCGCGCAGTCAAGAATTAGCGCAAACGAAGAGGGAAATGGGTAAAGAGAGAACTTACAAGTAACCCCGGTCAAATAGACGACCTGTCACTATCGCCATACTGAGAGTAATGAAAAGCTGAACGCTGCCGATCCATCTACAGTGAACCGCATGAGCGAACGAGGAATGAGAAGAAGAGAAAACATCTACCCAATATCACTCGATGTTTGCTCATTCAGATACTCTCGAACGTAAAAGTCATTGAAAACCCCGAACGCGTTCACAGACCTAATGCGATGAATATCCCCTCCTCTGCTCAGTAACGGCCGCGATAATGAACATTGACAACATACCCGAATGTTGAGAATTGGAAAAGAAAACTAAGGATTGCCGAGTTGGCTTAAATTTTAGCACAGGTTTCTGGAAAAAAAGAAAAATCACGCATGCTCCAAGGACCGTAGACCAAGCCTGAAGACCACCTTCAGGGAAAGAGGGTGGCTGAGGAGCCTGAGGTTTTTCGGCGACCTGTGACTCTGTAGGGGTGGAGGGCGAGACTGACCGAGCGGACGCCGTGTTTTCAGTGTCTTGGTTCATGTGCATGGGGACCTAGCAGCTGGTCCAGCGCGATGGGGAAAGGTCGAGGCTGTTATAGTCCAAAAGAAACGGCGAAACGGCAATCTGACTAATTTTCCGATCACACCGATGGTGATGCCGACCCGAGCTGCCGTCGAAGTTGACAGAAACGGCATTTGATAGATCACCATCCGAACACTGGGGTACTGGAACTGAGCGTTCTAAGATAGGATAGCCTGAGGATACTGTACATCGCTTCAACTTTATCAGCTATATCCGAATGTATGAACAATAAATTCAGATTGAACGAATGAATGAACGTTTTAGGTTAAACTGTATCACTGTTGTCCTGGGTCTATATATCCTTGGTCTAAATCTAAACAGGATGATAAATTATAAGCGCCCGGTGCAAATTTTGACGAGATCGCGAAAATTTGCACCGGGCGCTTATCTGTACTGCCTCGCGTATCTTATTTCTCCCTGACGTAGTGCCTCAGCTCAACTTCTCCACTTCAACTCCGAGGATGGGATAATGCTCACTCTACATTAACTCTGCAATTGAACACCATACACATCAAATATAAATAAAGATCAACACGTAAATAGTACAAGATTGAGACAACAACAAAAGTAGTCATAGCCGGCTCAAGTACGCAAGGAGCGCTCTGATGAAGGGAGTGCTAAACGAGTGCCCAACAAAAGTAAAGAGGGTCAGAAGAGGTCACAAAGGTGATATATAATCAGAAATTTTACCCACCTGTATCCGACGCGTTCTACAACTCATTTTCCAGCTGAAAACCTCCGGCTAGCCCTCAGCACAGAAGCAATGCTTAGCTCCTGCTCGTGCGTAACTATTGAACGGGCTGTGATTGAAGTCGATGGAGCGGCAACAATAATGCTAGTAGATCGACATTATCTAAGTTTGCCCAGAGTACAAGGCGAGTTGAGCTATGGCGTATCAGGAAGATGGGCCATGCAAAGACTGTATAGTTTTTCAGTGAAAGTGGGTTCGATCTTGTTCACCCTGATTGGAATGTCTACTGAAAGACAAAGGCTCCTGAAACAAGCTCTTCATGTTCTACACGGCGAGTTTGAGAAGGATACGAAAGAATTTAACGAAGGAACTGCGTACCACGTAAATCAGAGAGACAATGAGCACTGAAGGAGCGTCAGCCGGAGCAATGCAGGGTGTAATTTTAATTGAGGGGTGCAGGAAAAGTAGTTTGGTGGTGGTGTGAAAACAAAGAAGGATCGTTAATCATTGTCAATACCGGTGCTCGTTTTCGATAAGTTCAGCTGGTGATGTATCTCGCGTTTTTGTCAAGAGAGATATGTGCAGCTCCAGTTCCTGATTCTACGTCGCCCGATTTAAACACTTTCCACACTTTGAGGCGTTTGAGACATCAGCTGCAGGAACGTCTATTGGTTACGCAACCGAAAGTCTCTCACTGAGTGTTCTGAATAACTTTGAGTGTGCAAAGCAATGTGACGAAGGGTAACAGCGGAACAAAGTTTGGAACGACTAAAGCTCTCTAGAATTACTAGTGTAGCCTACAATTTATGGATGTTAAAAGAATGTACGAATTGAAGCGTTGCATACGATCGCAACAAATCAAGATAAAAGAGAGTATGAAATGTTGAAAACAGATTGAAATTTGAAACCGTGCGAGCTGCGATGACTGTCGGTGAAGGGGCCTTCAACCCATGACCACCGCCTTGGTGTCACATCGGTAACATTTTGCTTCGTTACTTTGTATGTTGTTCGTGTAGAAACCCAAATTATAATTGGTTGGGAGAGTGAGGTCCTTGTGTTCAAATTTTCCATCTGGTTTGGGCCTGGAATTGTCATTGCAACGAGAACATGGAGTCAATGAAGAAGGACTTACAGTGAAATAGGCCAGTCGGTAACTTTAATCAACAAAAAGGTTGGTGACTCAACCACAGCGTTCGATAGAGCAAGTAAAATTGGACGATTGTGAAAGCAACTATGCTATGAAAATGATTTAGAAGCATTAACCGTACAAGCAAAGAGCACTCACCGTAGTGTTGAACCCTACTCCTAATTCACGAATGAGCTGGTGAAAAGAAAACAGCGTTAGACGTGTACATGTGTGCGGGAGGCGAGGATTCAGCGAACCTGACCGTGAGCCAGCCAAATAAAAAATCAAAATACAAAAATTTGAGAGTCCGCACCTTTCAAATGCCTATCGAATTGGAGTACGTACCGAATTGGAGTACGTACCACTATGGCCTATTGGTTGAATACTATGGCAAAAGCGGTCTCAAACATTCCCTGAATGAACCAGACTGTGTCGGTCTCTTTACCAACGCCGAGCTCCTCCCTACCCTTTCTAATGTCTCGACACACCTACGGTCAAGTACGCCGTGTACGACGGTGAACCGAAACAGGACCTGTTGGACAAAATCAGTGGTATCAGAGAAGGCATCAAAGTCATCTCCGTCGACCAACTCAAACGACTCGGAAAAGAACACGCTTCTGAAGATATATCCGCCCGTCTCCCGAACCCTCCACGCTCATGTGCATCATGTACACGTCCGGATCTACAGGTCCCCCTAAAGGCGTGATGATCACTCATAGCAACCTCGTCGCCAGTATCGGAGCAGTCTACATGCTCCTAGGTCATCACTTGACCTACAAAGATACCTACCTCGCCTATCTCCCCCTAGCACACGTCCTCGGATACATTGTCGAGCTCATCATACTCTTCGTCAGGATGACAACCGGTTACGGCAGAGTAAAGACCATTACCTCTGCCAGCGTACAAAAATGTCTCGGAGACCTCGAGGCGTTCAAGCCGTCCATCATGGTCGGTGTACCTGCCGTCTGGGAAACCATTCGGAAAGGGATCATTGCCAAAGTCAATGGGAGTGGAGCCTTGAGGAAGAGCGTGTTCAATGGTGCGATGAGTGTCAAGGAGAAGGAAGTGCCTGTACTCGCTAGGGTTGCGGATGAGGTGGTGTTGGAGAATGTGAGGAAAGCTACTGGGGGTAGACTGAGAATCACGTTGAGTGGTGGAGCGGCGTTGAGCCAGGAGACCCAAAAGTTTTTGGATACGGCTTCGGTCATGATCTTACAAGGTGAGTGTGATCCGCATTTTTTTTTTTTTTTTGGAGGGCGGTTCTTCATGCGTTTTTCTTTTCTTTCTTTCTTTCTAGGTTATGGAATGACGGAATCCTGTGGGATGTGTGCGATTCTGCCTCCGGAATTGATGAGATATGCGTCGGTCGGTTTACCGGTACCGAGTGTGGAGATCAAGTTATTGGACGTTAAAGAGGCGGGGTATATCGCTAATCCGAGTGAAGAGGAGAGGAAGAAGGGAAGATTGCCTCAGGGTATGTGGATCTCTCTCTTTTTCAAGATTCGATGCTAATT
>JAACJN010000327.1:0-46358 GCA_013368555.1 Collybiopsis confluens
TCCGAGGGGCGTGGATGTAGAAGTCGATGAAAGAAAAAGAGTAATTTACCATTTCACAACCCTCTATCATTGAATGACCCTAATAAAGGCGAGTGATTATGCAGAATCCTACTTACCAAATTAAGGTAACAAAATCCATTCCGAGTCAAAGATCAAATGCACGCTGAATACTATACTCATGATTCAAGTTAGAGTGGAAAACTGAAAACTTTTTAAAAAATTACAAAAGACATCAATTTTCAATATTATAGTATGTCAAAATATATATTTTCAAGGTAACTTGAAAGATAGTAGCTAGGGCGGATGCAACAATACTTTGGGATACACAGTATTGAAAGTAGAGCAATCTTCATCTCCTGCATGAGAAACATATGTAAATGCATAGAGAAATTTTGAGTGCATGCACTCATTTTCTTACGGACTTGCAACTTACTGGCAGTCTTACAAACTGACGTAGAACACCAAAAATTGAGCAAATGGTTAAGTTATCAAGGTCAACAGCTGTATATAGTATAACAAAAATTGGGAAAATGAGTGAGTCAGTAATAGATCTTAAAAATTTAAACTAATTTCATGAGATTCTGATCCTAAGTTGAACATGCTGTACTTTAGACTTTCTTGAATATGCATCATAGTAGCAGCCCTGAGAGCAGATGCTTGTATTTAGGAAGGCCTTTTGCCAAGTTGTTTAGTTGAGAGGCTGCCAGAGCTCCAGCACTCTGTCCAATGGGAATCATAAACAAAATTGTCCCATTGAATAGCAATTGAACAATTTGGACCATGAAAAGGAATGGTCAACATTTGTCGTTTATCCTTGAATCCACCAATCATCCAAGGGGAAAGCCAAAGAAGCAGTTGATGGTTGTTGGAATAAAGCCAGCCTTGTTCATTGATATAGCCATTCAAAATATCTGGTGGAAGCTGAAGTGGAAAGCCTGTCAAATGATATGTCTTGTCACCTTGAGAGCCAGATGTAAAATGTTGACTATTGGGTAAATGGGCAACAGACTCAAAACCAACTCCGAGTGGATTACTATGGTCTTGGAATGGAGTATTAATTCCCTGCTGTATCTGGATATTCCAAACTCTTACTGTCATATCACCTGAGCTAGAGACTACTTGTTTACCACTGGGTGAAAATACAACTGAGCTGACCCAGTCGGTATGGCCTTGAAGAGATTTTCCAATCTGCTGCCCAGTCTGAACATTCCATAATCGAATAGTCTCATCATCTGATGCAGAGACCACCTGTTGACCATTGGGCGAAAAATTTACTGATCTGATCCAATCAGTGTGACCCTGTAGTGGCTCTCCAATCTGTTCACCAGTTTGAGCATTCCATATTCTTATTGTTCCATCACATGAGCCTGAAGCTATATGTGTGCCATCAGGAGAACATGCAACTGACCGTACTGAGTCAGCATGGCCTTGAAGTGGCTCTTGAATTTGCTTTCCTGTTTGAACATCCCAAAATCTCACTGTTCTATCTCCCGACCCTGAAACAACTTGTTGACCATTAGGTAAAAATATAACTGATCGAACCCAATCAGTGTGGCCTTGAAGTGATTGGCCAATCTGTTGCCCTGTTTTAACATTCCAGATCCTCACTGTGGTATCACCTGAGCCAGAGACTACCTGCTGTCCATTAGGGGAAAAAGCAACTGAATTGACAGCCTTGGTGTGGCCCTTCAATGGTTCTCCAACTTGGTGACCAGTTAATATATTCCAAATTCTTATTGTGCTATCACCTGAGCCGGAAACCACCTGTTGACCATCAGGTGCAAATGCCACTGATCTAATCCAATCTGTATGGCCCTGAAGTGGATTTCCAACCGGCTGTCCTGTTTGAAGATTCCAAACTCTTATAGTTTTATCGCTTGAACCTGAAACTATCTGTTCACCATTTGGTGATACTGCTACACAGTTGACTGAATTAATGTGGCTTTGTACTGATTCTCTTTCCTGGTCTCCTGTTCCAACATCCCAAATCCTAACTGTTTTATCACGTGATCCGGAAACAATCTGTTGACCATCAGGTGAAACGGCCACAGACTTGATCCAATCTGTATGGCCGAGGAGCGGGTTGCCAATCTGTTGACCTGTGTATACATTCCAAATTCTCACTGACCTATCATCTGAGCTTGTTACTAGCTGCTGACTATCAGGTGAAAATGCTGCTGAGATTATTGGATTTCCGTGATGACACTGCTGCTGGAATAATTCTCCGACCTCTTCTCCTGTTTGAATATTCCAGCCTTTGACTATCATATCATCTGCACTTGAAACTACTTGTTGACTATCAAGGGAAAATGCCACAGAGATAATTGAATTCATGTGGCCTTGGAATAGTCCTCTAGCTTGACCCAGTTGTGCTGTCTTAATACTCCAAACTCTTACTGTTGTATCATCTGAGCCCGAAGCCACATATTGCCCATCAGGTGAAACTGCCACCATGGTGATTGAGTCAGTGTGGCCCTGGAGCGGGTGGCAAACCTCCTTTCCTGTATAAACATCCCAAATTCTGACTGTCGTATCATCTGAGCCAGAAGCCACCTGTTGACCATTGGGTGAAAATACCACTGAAGTGATGGAATTACTATGCCCTGAGAATGGCATTTGAATTGGCTGTCCTGTCTGAGCATTCCACATTTTTAAGGTGCTGTCATATGAGCCAGAAATAACATATTGACCATCAGGTGAAAATGCTACTGAACTGGCTGAGCTTGCATGACCTTGGTAGGGTTTTCCAACCAGGTGTCCCGTTTGAACATTCCAAATTTTGACTGTGCCATCATTTGAGCCACAAACTATATATTGCCCATCTGGAGAAAATGATACACTATCAATTTCACTTTCTGTTTGTATGACATGTCTTCCCTGCTTCCAGTGCATTTCATTACCCTCTGCTTTAACACATATTCTTTTTGAAATCAACATATTCCTTTTCAATATAGACTCTTCAGGTAACAATGCACATCCTGAGATATATAAATGCGGGGTGCTTTGATATAACGGGATTGAAAATGTGTCAACAAACTTTTCCAACTCTTTCATTATTGACTCTACATTGTGGTTCTGTTTAAGATTTACGCATATTAAATCTTTGCATTTTACATTAATAACTCAATCCTTACCTTATTTGTTTTTGACCATGCAATAACCAATTTCCCATTGACTTTGATTTCCATAATACTTCTCAATAAGCTCATACACTCCACCCACAATATCAGATATGGGCTGTTTGTAAATTCAGTAACAGCAGCCTGTCTTTCTGTTTGTTTTACACCATGATTTATATGATGACCCCACCATAGTGCACTATACTGAAGCTCCGGAGAAATGTTTTCGGCAATTCTTTGCTCCAAATTAGAAACTTCAGAATTCTTTCTGGATGATGTTTCCAAATTGCATATATTAAACTTTAGCTCTTTTGTCATTACCTTTAGGCAAATGTGTGCTAAAGTTGTATGGCAATCTTGAATCTGAATCTGAAACCTGCGAGGACATTGCCATGAACATAAAAATTCTGCAAAGGAAAGATGATAATAGATTTTTCCATTGTGTTTGAATAATACTGCTTGCAAGTCTTTGAGCACATTTTCAACAGTGAAATGATTGACAGATCTATTGGACTCAAAGTTGACCATTTTGGTTAAAGTTTCAAGTGATAAAGGCTCATAGGCTGCAATAATTATGCCTAATATCTGCTGAAACAGTTGAACCGCCCTGTCACTGAGAAAATGTGGATTATGACTGAGAATAGCTGTGTATAATGCATATAATTCAAAATAAGGATTGTCACTTCCAACCTGTCCTTCACTAGAATTTATCATGTTTTCAAGCCCCGCTATTTTATCATGTTCCATGGCAATATACCTCAAAGCAGTAGCTGCCCAAATAAATAGTCCTCCTGCCTTATGTGTCAAAGCATCAATATGGGCTCTGGAGATTCCAAGGGGCATCCATTGACTAAGAGATTTTTGAAAGAAAATGGAAACATCTTCATAGGCATTATAACTGGTAGTTAAATTGAATGACTGGACAACCTGGCTTTTTTTCATTGCTCTTTCAATTTCTTTCTCGGGGCGGCTAGTGACTATAATACGAATCCAGCCTATCTGCCGCAAGTGACTTTCCAAATTAATGAGAAAGTCATATTGATCCTTATCCTGGCCCCACTCATCTAACCCATCAACAATAATAATAATATGCTGGGCTTGATGAATTATATTCAGAGGATTTAGAAACAGAGACATCTGTTCTTCAAGAGGAATGCTGTCTGCATGCAAAGAGATGTCTCTGTGAAATATATCAATCAAGGCTGCTCCATAGACTGGAAGCATTTGTGCAAGATAGTAGCAGATTGTTGGCACCAATCGAAAAATATGACTTGTCTCTTGACCTTTAACACAGTGAAAGGTTAGTGCTAAGGATACTTGGCTGTGCATATTTCGGAGTTTCCCAGCGAGAGAAACTGCAATGGCACTCTTACCACTACCAGCCAAGCCATGAATCCAAGCTATGCAGCCATCTGGTTTTAAAACCCACTGACACAGATCTTGGATTATTTGAACACGGGTTCCTTCAATGCAGTATGCTTGTTTTTTAACAGGATTGACAATTGGATTGAGCTTGTTCTTGAGAATATTCTGCACTTCCCTGGCATAATCTATTGGAAGTATATCTCAGGCGTGTTAATCTGAGAGCTGTTGATAAGATCCACCATAATTATAGTTGATCACTGCATTGTGAACATCCCTTCCTGCCACGTTGAAGCTCGGAGTTCCAGCAACTCTAATATTTGAAGCGCCGCTAAGCAGACCAACTTGTGTAGTTGCAGCTTCACCTCCTGGCATGAATAGTTTAAAAGTATGCAACAGTTCTGATGTTATAATGTTTACCGCAATTTTGGTCGACTCAAAAATTGTTTTCACCCATCAGTTCAAATGTCTCGAAGCACTTTGACAATATTACCTTGGGCATCCAGCGCTTTTGATGGACCAGCTGAGGTACCAAATTTTCCACATTCAGGTTCTCCAGTAGACAGTGCTTCAAAACCTATCAGCAGGCACATGAGGACTCATATTCACGCACAGCTTTGTTACTATCCAGCTTACCTTGATTAGGGCTTCCTTTCACAGCCATGCTAGATGCAGATAAAGAATGCCCAGCTAGCAACTTCTTTATATGCTTCATGAGTCAAATTGGGGGAGATAGTAGTCGTTGTCAGTTAAGAAGGAAAGTTGGAATCACATGCCCTGAACTGAACAAATGATTGACAATCATCTGATGCCACAAATCGGTAAGACTTTTCCACCACGTGTTTCTTTTTCCCCGAGTTAACTTTGTTAGCTCAATTGCGAGTGTCAGTACTAGTGCGGTGAAAGCTAGGGAGGGCCGCCGGTGATGACAGTGATATACTCCGAGTCATATGAGTGGGGTAAGGTCGCAGGCGGCAAAAGTCAAACCTTTAGGTGGGGCAGAGGAAACCCTCCATCAGCAAGTTCGCAACTGTATGATCTGTACAATAGTATGTCCGTTACACTGCATCAGACATCAATCATACGCAGCCGGGGCCTCGGGGGATCATAGTACGTTGTCCATACGTTGTCCCTTTCAATTATGCAGCCATCATACGGCCAATTATTGCCGAACCTATACTAGGTTAGGTCTCTGTATCCAAGTGAGATCCCAATGACTTCTCTACGCTTGTAGATCATCTTGTACTAGTATTCCGGAAAAACAAGGACAGGACTTGTGGAGAGGTATATGATTTCTTTTTTAACTTATGCGCTCGCCCGCCCGCTCACTCGTTTGTCCCCTTATTCTGATCAATACTGTGTGACCTTCCTCAAATTAAACGTCCCAGATAATAATCAGAATTCGAAAAAAAGACCGATTTGATCTGTCAAAATGTTGTATTTAGAATTTCAAGAAAATTAGTTTAGCGGGAGTGAACTGATGACGTTCATGAAGCTTGAAGCTTGATTGAAGACTCGGGATCTGGCGGACGTTCCGGGCGGATGAATGGGCGCTTAGCAGGGCCGGTCCAGAGCCAATTATTTCCGTCTTCGCCCACCACCAACGCGCAACGTCTCTGAATTTTGAGAAATTTTGGGTTGAGCTCTAGAATTAATCCAAAGAATCCAAAGTAAGTGTACGTGTTACAATCAGAGATTTTGGCATTCAAGGTCCTTTTTTTGCCGCGCAGAGGCAATGGCTCTGGTCACTCACTTAACTCGTCGTTCATGGTTCGTTTTGGAGGAGTACGACAATGAAGGGAGCTGTTGAGAGAGTAAACCCATTGATCTAGGGTTTGGGGCTCCTCGTGTGGCCTAATCAACACGACGCAAGAAATTATTACCTCCTGCGCCGTGTCAAGCCTTGTTTGGGCTGTTGTTGATTGGGAACTTGGATTCGATATATAAGCAGGAGATGTATGGTTTGTATCCGGGATTCAAGGAGGAGGAAGTGGTGGTTGGAGTCGGCTGTAGCTTCGTCTACCTCTTGACGGTCGTTGCTGTCGTTACCGGTGCTGCTGCTGCCGATTCGTAGCAGACGAGATCTTCCCCTTGGTCGTTGCGATGATCATCTTCTCGCCCAGCCCTCCCTCCAACCGTTTCTTCTACCTCCCGCCATGCTTCTGCCTCAACTTCTTCATTGTTTTTTGCATCTTGCGTAGGCTTGTGTCTCCGCGGTTTTGTCTACGTTTCAGCTCGAGTCACTGACGCTGTCTTCATTATTGCTGCTATTCCCACTTCTGGTTTGGATGCTGCTGCATTGGTCAACAACGACGACGACAACGAGGCCGTCTGTCATCTCCAGCTTTGTGATCTCTGATGGGGACAAAGATGGTGACGAGTGGGGTGTGGGTGTGGGTTGTGCGGTGTGCGGTGACAGGTAAAGGTAGATGAAATGATGAAACTATAAAGAGCGAGAGGGAGAGGAGCAGCGGGGGTTAATGTGTGTGTAGTCCAAATAAAAAGGGAGTGCATCTATTGATATACCAGGAGAACGATGTATGGAAACAGGGAGCAGTATGAATGAAACTGTTTAGATATGTGGAAGGTAATTGGTCCATGGCACAGCTTCAAGCACAGCGGGAGGCAATGCTCGTAATGCTAAGAACCCCTGCACCAGAAGGGAGAGCCGAGCAAAGATGTACAGCGGAACCGCGATGACGTAGAGATGCATAAGGCAATAGTACCAGCGCAAATAGTGGGCCGGATACAGGACTTGATACACATTAATCAAAGCCATATAAATCGGGATACAAGCAACAAGGAGTGAGCAAACCCGCCAAAGTATCTTCTCCTGGTCGCTTGGGAACTGGGATGTCCAAGCAATACAATGGATGCCCCCGAAAATCATTGCTGCCCCATAGGTGATCAACTTATCGGCCGCATTTTTGGGTTCTAGATCAAGAGTTCGCTCAAATGATGCCACGTTCCCAGGTAGTAGTTTATCGTTCATTAGGCCCTCCCAAACAAGCGCATACATGATGGCAAGTGCAGGCTCAACAAGGAGCAAGAGATAGATCTCCCAAAGAAGATGAAGCATCTTCCCAAGAAGTCCCTTTTGTTTGAATGAATCATCCATATGAAGTTTATCTTCAAATTTGTGTATCACTTGTTGGAAGAGCAGTGAGCAAGTATCTTCAATCCCTGCCCATGTTGGGAGTCCCGTATGTCCACTGGGAGAAAAAATTGCTTCATTGTCTGGATCTTCGTTGATGGTCTGGGCATCCCTCTGGATTCGAATAGGGACACCAACTCCCAGAGGTTTGTTCCACCAGAAGAAGTAGATCGGAACATTCATCGCCGCAAATGCAAGTGTCATAATCTCCAATTCCGTAACGGGAAGGTTCTTTGCCCATCTAGCACACAACTGGACAACGAACCAAGTCGTTTGACTGACAGCTATGAGTTTGGCAAAGCCATCGCTTTTATTGCGGTCTTCGAGCTCATCCTTCCTCATTCTATGGATAAAGCTTGCATGGGCGGCAAATGAACGATCATCAAAGTAGTTTTCAGCCCGGGCCTCAGCAGCATCCGACGGCCGAATAGGAGCATCGCTAGAGGCGGGAGTGTCAAATGACGTTTCAAAGTCATCTAGGATATTTTGCTTTGTCTCCGAGTTCTCGAATGGCCCCCAGGATTCTTGAAGTTTAGGCTTCAATTCCGAAGGAATGAATCGCAAGACGGTAACAAGCTCTCTTCCCTCATAAAGAGCGAAACCTCCCATGAGTGCAAAAAAGGCATGTGTCTTTGTCCATTTTCTGTACCCTTTAAATCAGATTTGATAGCGTCAACTACACAACAACCCGGATTCTTACTGCAAAGAACAAACACACCTTTCGTGAGCCGTCGTGCAGCATACCATTGTCGGACAGCCCACATGACCAATAATTCCGGTGCAATGAGAGCAACTATCATCAACTTCATCTTTGTCCATAACCGTCTTGCAGGACCCTCATTAGGACCGGGCACATTTGGATGAACGGACACCCAGGTACAGGCAAAGAGAACACTGAGGCAGCTCCAGAGGATGCCCAGTGCCGTTCGAGCAGAGGCTGGATTGGAACGGAGGCATGAGTTTACTGAAGATGCATTGCTCGCATCCGCAACTAGAAGGCCGATGGGAGATGAATCGTTCATGCTGGGCTGGAATAGGATGGAATAGGAAGGAATTTTTTCACATCCTGTGTGTAAGTCTCAAGGTAATATACGAGGGCATCGCGCATCAGCAAAACTTGGGCTTCCCCGACAGCGCTCAATTCAGTTCAGTTCAAATTACCATGGTGACGATACCACTGAATTGCGCTGGACAGCACCAACATGTTTTGCTGATGCGTTCCGAGGTTCCCCAACGCCGTCTTCCGGCATGATCAACACGATTTCTAAAGACAGCCTTGCACAGCTCGAACGAAAAAGGCCCTACATAGTGAAATGCGAACAATAAGATCCATTATAATGCCCCGCTCTGCGCTCTGCAGTGTTGCGTGAGGAGTCGGATATTAAGGAGACCGGTGTCAGGTTTTTTTTCCCTCAAAAATTACTACCCTCCCACTTGTACTCTTGTCCGCCATTTCCCCGAGTACTTCCAGTCACGCAGACATCTGTTTCTGCTTTTTCAAGTACTATTTCTACCGCTCCTGCTTCTTTCCCGCTCTCCACTGGCAGTGCTAAGTTTCCTGCCTTTCAGATCCCCTCTCGTTGTGCATTTCTCCATTTCTGCATACGGAATCGGAACCAATCTCTCTTTCTTTCCCTCCCTGCTTCTTGCTTCTCTTCTCCCGTCTCCTAATCTCATGTTTCTAGAAACTGAGACGCCTGCTTCCCTATTTTTTTTGTTCGAGTTGTCGCTGACATTCATTCCGCTCTTATTTTTCTCCCTCGCCAACACGATTCTCATTCTCCAACCGTATCAGTATTCTTCCTGAATCCTGAATTCTTTTGAAACCCATTGGTGCGACAGCGGCCTTCGGATCTCAGTGAACGCTTTATACTACCCCTCGGGGCCAAAATTGAGTCGCATTTTTGATACTTGATGCGAGTTTTTTCTTTTCAGTTTCGCAGCGGTTACCCGACCGCAGAGATTAATTGTTGCTAACTAGTGCACAGTTATTGTGCTGAACGTACTACTCTTTGACGATGAAACTGGCACGGTCACGCCATTTCTCAGCGGGGAAAGTCTAGTAAAATTCTTCTTTGAGTTCTTGATATTTAATATGCCTTACCATCGGCGTACAATGTTTAGTCGTCCATTCGTCTATAAAATTGGGGGGGGGGGAAATTTTCTTTGTAAGTAATGAGAAATCATGATAGATAATTTACGGCCTAGTAGATTCTCTGTCAACCTATGCAAATCCTAATACTTACTGAGCCTACTATAATACCAATGAAAACTGGAATATGACAGATAATATACATAAATTAAATAATTTTGATGCTCACGCACCCGCACCACTTCGGGTTGCATCATTGCATGTTGTACGCACGCACTAGCTGCACGCAAAAATCTAGGTGTCCACGTAAACATAAGTAATTGAAAATCTACCAAGTTTCGGCACGCTGTCTGCGCCGTTTTGCCAAAGGGTTCAAAATGGCTGCGGCGATGAGGATAATTGCGTCCAAAGCCTACTCCCACCGTCAATGAGAAACCCTAGACAATCATCGTTGCAAGCCACTCACAATGGCTAGCGAATAAGCTGCTGCAGCAGTAGTGTCGAATTCCCCAGATTTAAAAACAAGGGAAAGATCGGAAAAAACTCCTACGCAAAACTGTTAGTATGAGGACATTACGGGAGAGAGACTCGGAAAATCTGAAGTTACATACCTCCCAAAAGATCCACCATCATAAACGCAAGTGAGATCCCAATGACTTCTCTATGCTTGTAGATCTCGTAGTATTGAGGTAAAAACGACAATGCTACAAGGACTGGACTTGCTAGTCCGAAAAACTCGACTCCTCTGTTACCACTCTCCTCTCCGCGACTGTAAGAAGGTCGTAGTGCGTATACCATGCCCACTTCGAAGCCCGTGAAGATCACGGCCAAAAGCGCAGTCAATAACATTGTTACAGGTAGTGTTCGTCGCCTGCCATAGTATTGACACTAGAATAATATAGAGATCGATCGGTCAATCCATTAATCAAGCCTGAAACGTGCGGAAGTTATAATTCACCTGAGCCCATGAGCATAGGGTGAAGGCACTGAAGACTTGGGGCTGAACGATGAGAGGAACATTCAGGTTTTTTACAATCGAGTATGTCCCTAGAAACGGTGCTGATACGGCCCAGAGAAGGCTGAGAAACACTAGATCAGCCAACGGTTATTTTCTCGAGGTTCCCCCCGAACGTGACGTACATCATCCAATCCGACAATCCCTTCGTGCTTTTTTCTCTCCAAGATTTCCATATCTGCGGCACAAGTTGAATTGTCCAACATATCGTACCTATAGAGCAGCATGAAAGAAAAAAAAAAAAAAGACGAATTGAGTAGTGGTCACAACGACACGTACCTGCAGTTCCAAAAACATTTTCAGCAATAGAATTTGTGGGCATATTGCCAAGTCCTAATTATTCGCTAACGATTTTTCCTCTAGAAGCCGAGTGAAAGGGAGGGAGTGAGAGCAGCCGGAAAGGGTTGAGAGTGTCTTCCAACGATGGTAGACTATGACAGGAAGAAGGTCGAGTATTTATACGTCAGAGACCACGATATCAGACAGTTAATTTTCTATTACATCGTCCTCTTTGGGCTCTACAACAGTAGTCCAGACAAACCCGCACCGTGTCGCATGCTGCAAATGTTTAATGAAGTATAACATGATGTTATAGACTGGTAAACACCTGGATGTATATGGGAGTGACTGACGGTACTGGACAAACGCAGTCATCTTTCCCTTGGGAGAGGATGAAACATCGAAGAATTCAACTCCAGATAGATCATCCACTTGAAATGCGTTTTATGTACTGGCTACAATGAAGCTCAGGTTGCGGAAAGTTTGGTTCGTCGGCGTGTTCGACGGGGGGGCCTAAGGCCGGGATTTGGCCATATCATTCTCTAAACTCGCCAGTGAGTGGACGAAGTAAGCCTAGGAGCATAGTCGGTAGAACGGACCATGGCAGCTTTTGATTTCGTGTCCATGGCTGGCCCGATAGTTGTAGGTCTGAAGATGATGAAAAGCAGGAATAAGCAGCAAGGTATCTGTGGAGGAAAGAGCCGAACATAGAGAGAGGTTAAGAACACGTTGCGTATACCATTTTTGGCGTCTATCTCGGGCCGAGCTGATTCGTCTCTTGCTCGTCAGTTTTCTGCCTGGCAATCGTTTCTTAGCAGGAAGAAGTCATAGACCGATTTTTGACTGCCCGGTCAGCAAACCTAGCCTCGAGCAATACCGAGAACAGTCCCTATGAACGGTCCCAACGTGGCTTGATCTCCCATTGTCAAACGAAGATATTTAAGCAGTCCTTCAATCGCTCGTGCCTGTAAGAATGATTTCTTCGATTCTATTCTATCGAATTAGGAGTAAAACAAACCTGTTTAGTAGCGTCTACGCGAGTGTATGTATTCTAATATCTACCAAGTTTGAGCTCGCTGTCGGCGCCGTTTCGCTAAAGGATTTAAAACGG
The DNA here is from genome assembly GCA_013368555.1 of Collybiopsis confluens. Lineage (NCBI taxonomy): Eukaryota > Fungi > Basidiomycota > Agaricomycetes > Agaricales > Omphalotaceae > Collybiopsis > Collybiopsis confluens. The sequence goes on from JAACJN010000327.1 coordinate 12,133, forward strand.
CCGCAGCGATGAGGATTACGGCGTCCATAACCTATTCCCAAAAATGAGAAGTTGTGAATGATCCCGATTCCGTCAATAATCCACTTACGATAACTATTGAATATGTGGCTGCTGCAGTACCATCGAATGCCCCAGATTTGAACACAAGCGAAAGATCAGAGAATACTCCTAGGAAAAAATCGTGTTAGGTAGGTGAAGTGAGAGAGATCTGGATTTCCATACCTCCCAGAAGGTCCACTATCATAAACGCAATTGAGATCCCAATGACTTCTTTATGCTTGTAAATCTCATAGTATTGCGGTATAAAGGACAGTGCCAAAAGAATTGGACTTATGAGCCCGAAAAACTCGACGCCTCTATCACCACTCTCCTCTCCGCGGATGTAAGAAGGTCGAAGTGCGTATACCATGCCCACTTCGAAGCCCGTGAAGATCACAGCAAGGAGTATAGTTAATGTTAGCACTGTACGTAGCGTTCGTTGCCTTCCGTAATATTGACACTAGAATACACGTCGGTCATTACCCAAGCCTGCAACGTTTAGCAGTCATTATTCACCTGAGCCCACGAGCATAGAGCAAGGGCACTGAATACTTGAGGCTGAACGATGAGGGGAACATTCAGATTTTTTACAATGGAGTACGTCCCCAGGAACGGTGCTGATACTGCCCATAGAAGGCTGAGAAGAACTTGATCAGCCAACGGTCAAATTCTCAATCATCCCGGACGGGACGCACATCATCCAATCCGACAATCCCGTCGTGCTTTTTTCACGCCAAGATTTCCATATCTGCGGCACGAGCTGAATTGTCCAACATATCGTACCTATCAAGCAGCGTAAAAGAAAGCAAAAAAAAAAAAGAGAAAAAAAAGCGAACGTGAATTTGTTACTCGAGTCGCACGTACCTGCGGTTCCGAAAACATTTTCAGCAACAGAATTCGTAGGCATATTGCCAAATGCTGAAGCGCTAATTAGTCACCGACGGTTTTCTTCTGAAAGCCAGGTGAAAGGAACACGGGAGGAGCAGAAAGGGCTGAGGGGGCCTTCTGATGACGGTAGACTGAGAAGAAACCTGCATTTCTCTCCGAGTCAAGTAAAAAAAAAGACCGTTACGAAGGTCATGATGATGATCCGGCAGGCACAGGCTTAAACTTTAAGCTTTGTCATAACAAATTATGTAAGTGAAGGAAGAAAGCCGTTTTTCACAGGGTCATGCCTACCGTGTTACTGGGCGCGTCGCGGTCGCGTCATGTACACTCTCAAAGCTGTACCCTGAACACCGCGAGTTATACTGATATAAGTACGTGTATAAGTAACCCTAATCATCTAATGTCTATTCTAAATATCGTCTCAAACTTTACTTTCGGTATTTCTTTCTGAAAAAGGAAGAAAGGGAAGGGTAAATCGAAGCCTGCAGTTGCGCGACAATTGCGAGGAATGATAAAAGTCAATATTCTATCGTCAACGAGCCCGATTCACGCCTAATGTTCGTTGCAGGCCCAATGATTACAGGTTTAAATAAACATAATACAAAGATGACAAAAAGAAGCAGAAAGATTTGGATGAAGAGCCTCATTCTCCTACAAAAGACCTGGGGCATATGCCAAAGGACATAGGAACACTGCAGAACGTCTGCGTCTTCAAGACAGAATAGGCAAGCAAAAGCCGGGTTTGACAATCCAATTAACTTCGAGATAGGGTCAGGGACGGGTATAAGGGAAGACACAAGTGGCATTCACCTTGGCTGTCAAATGTCTACGCACTGCGAGGAGCTGCACTCCCGGAAGGAGCGGCTATACTCGAAGCTAAATAAATTTGAGGTTAGGTACATAATTGCACTTTCGAAACGAAAGCACAGTGAAGGAACTTGCCTGAAACGGGAGAACGACGGACGCGAGAGAGGGGTGGAAGGGCGGAAGACCTGCAGAAAAACGCTGAGCATTTGTGCTGGGTGTTGGTGAAGCTGAAACCGCGGCAGTAGCAGCGAGCGCAACGGAAAAGATGAGCGTGGACGGTGCGAACTCCATTTTGTGCGTTCAGCAGGATAGATTCAGGAATAGAGTCAAGCTCAAACTTCAACACCGAGCGAAGAGAAGGGATTGAACCTGAGGAAAGAATGGATAACAAAACCTGGACAGATAAGACGCCTTTATAGAGATTCCAGGAAAAACATATTGAGATGATATGATCGATCGGCGATCCCAGTCAAACGCGTGAGTCGGGAGATGTGTGAAATTCTTTTCCAAGGGCAAGATACGTGTTCCGCATCAGGAATATCCGGTAAAGCTGTGAGTCGGAAGATTTATTTTATGTTGTTTGTCATGGAGCCTTGAAGAATCCTCGAAACACACCAAAGCAGCTGCTCGACGTGAGTTGAAATCTGTGATAAAATCAGTGTCAACTTCTTCCAGGTGTTGAACAAAATTCATGCAGATAGGATAGGATACGTAATGATCCTTCTCTTCTAACTCTCGCACCGTAGCTTCAGTAAGGAAGGAAGGCAACACCAAGGCAACAACAAGTAACGAGCGACGAATAAGCAAAGTAACAAGAGTTACTCAGAATCGACCAACGATAAACCGTGCCACAACCATCAAAACAAAAAAACGGGAAGAGGTCCAGTCTTCTCACTCATCCAAAGAGATCTGAACAAGATTTATCCTCTCCTCGCTGTCCAACGAGTCTCATACTACGTTTCAAACTCCACATGCGCGTGCGCACCATTTTTCTTCCTATCCAGCTTGTGCTTTACCCCACACGACTTCGACCTGACTCTGAATTGCCGACTCGCAAATCATCTTTGGGCAGAGAGCTCTTTACATTGATCACTATCAACGCATCATAATCCTCGTACAGCCGACGCCGCCCAAATACGTACTGGCAACCCCAAATGTACGTCAACCGACCATTGAATCCGAATGTGCAGAACACGCTATATAGAGTAGCGTAATACATTGGCCATACAACACTCGAGCAAGAGTTCTCCCAGGTGAACATTTTTCCCCCTTTAAAAATTTTACCTAGTTAGGCAATAATCAAACGAAACAGAAAGAAAAACACACAACACGCACACACGAGAGAGAAATAATTGAAAAAAAGAAATTCAATACCACCGCTCCCTCAACTTTTTCCGTTTCACCATCGGTCTAGTGATAAGAATTGCTACGGCCAAGCCAGTCACAGTCAAGACCAGCTGAACTTTGTTGAAACTTTCGCTCAAGACGTCAAAAGTATTCGAAGGAGCGACCCTCGTGAGAAATAGATCCAAGCCATATGCGAAAACGAGCGACGTTGACTCCAAGAGGGCTGGTGAGGTGATGATTGAACGTGTGTTTGACACCTAGAGGTGAAAGCAAGGGAGGATGGGAGGGGGAGGAAAAGAAACGGAAGCGAGCGAGTGAGCATCCAGAGTAAACAGAAGATAAAACCTAGAAGCGAAGAACGTACATCGTAATTGTGCGATAACACTTTTCTAGGGTCGTCCGGTATGACAGGTTCATACTGGATAAGAAACTCTTCTTGCTCTCCGGAAGAAGGTTTTCTTCCAACCGGCCGGCGAGGATTCAGTAATCGCCTCGATAAAGATTGAATATTGTTATTTGCATGGGCGACTGTAAAACAAGTTGTATGGTCAGGCAACGAGATGAAAAAAAAGTTTCTATCAACGAAGGCAGTGAACACCGACCTATGATATCTTTACTCGTAATCCCAAACTTGGTGGATGTATGAGCGATAGCCGATATGGCGTGCGGGTAAACGTAAGCCTGTTGGTAGGCGGTGATATCCATCATCTTGTCCGAGAACGAGCTCAACTCTGAGCTAGAAACAGGCAAGACAGAGGTACATCAGCTCCGAGAACAATAAACCAACAGTGAGAAAGAAAAAAAGACTGTACCTCTTCGTCTTTTCGTCCACCTGTTTCCCCTCGTACAACTCGACTGTTACGATCTTGTAACCCTTCGTCTGTCCAGTACCCTGATACTCGCCGTCGTAATAGTGATATACGAGCCAGTTCTCTGTGAAAGTGGCCTTGACATTACAAGTTCCTCTTTCTGTAGGCAGAGTAACCTTATATACAACGCTCCCTTTCACGCTATCGACAAGATATAGCCCACAGTGGGCATGTACGTGCCCATCTGGATGCAGAGCAGAAGAGGATGACGAATGGGGAGCGGTAAGTACCAAAACGATGTGAGGGTTCAAATACTTGTACAGCGTCGTTCGGTCGCCGAGTACTTTGCCTATCGACGCAATAGGATCACGAATAGGGGCAATGACGGATTGGACATCCTGACCATCAGGAAGTGAGAGAGTCCAGGTAGGGTAAGCATCTTTCCTGCCGCTGTCAGTTTGCGACATGAATTGGTGTCCGACCAGTCGTCGCTGGCCGTGTACAGTGTCCACGCGAAGCGGGACGGAAAGAGAGCCAGTAGTGATAGCGGCCGCAAAAATCTCCTCAGAGACCGCATTGGGAGGGTAAAGATAGGTCTAATTCGGTCAACATGAGTGAGGGGAATGTACTGAATTGACATGGAAGGGTTTTTGACCTTGAATTGCGAATCTATCACAACCACGATTTTCTTTCGTTGACCTTGAAGCACATACGCATCCAAAAATCCGTTCGAAGTGACGGGCGACCCTCGCAATGAACTCTGGGATCCTAAAATATCATTTCCAGTCAGAGCGTTGAAATGGAACAACAACGTTTCCTCCGTTATTGACTAAGTGGAAGGAGAAGTTCAACTTCGTTAGCACATGTATAGGAGGACTGGGACTGGTTCCGTACCTCTCCGCTAACAGATTTTGCGACCAGAATGACCTCTGGAGCGGCTGCTTCTAAGTTATGGGAGTCATCGTCCAAATCCGCAACAGTCTTCACCACAAACATCTTCCCTTCCACAGGGATGACCTTGGCACCATGTTCAACAGCCTTCGCGCCGCCGCCCAAAATCCTACTCCATATAATTTTTCCATTGCTGGTGTCAATACCATACACCTTGCCATATGAAGTGCTGACAACCAGTACCTGCCTGAACCCAAAAGCGTCCCTGAACGGTAGTTGCAGCTGAGGTTCCGAAGATGATGAGGAAGGGGAAGCGACCGTCGCCGAGGACGTAGCAGACTCGTATGAACCCGTAGCGAAACGCTTCACGAAGCGCAAGATATAGCCGGGTAGATCTTTAGCGTCCTTGATCTGTCTGATAACACGTCCCACGAAGCCCTCATTCGACAAACCCGAGTCCCCACTGAGCACCGATACCAATTCAGGAAGCTCGACGAATTTGGCAGCGTTTACTTCGGAAAGGCCTTCCTCGCGCGTCCAGACATGTTTATCCTGCTCCCAGAGTTGAACGACGCCTGTTGAGGTCGTCACCAGCAGACGGCTAGTGCTAGCCTCGTTAGAAGAGTCTATCGCGACCTGCCGAGGTGTGAGTAAACGAACGGGTGGAGAAGCTCCGGAAACCTTACATCATTGATTGTTCCGTGAGTGTCTGCATCGAATGACAGCGCGTATTCCTTCATAGCACCTTTCCCCTCCGCGAGATGAGGCGTGAATACCTGTACACCTACTTTCTACACCAATTGAGCATGCCAAAGGAGTCGCAGGAAAAAAGAACAACACACCTGCGCAGCAGCCGACGAACTCACTCGAGACACATACGAACGTCCATCCTTGTCAAAGCCGCCAGAAAAGAAGGAATCCGAAGACGCTTCGAACTCCTTGCCCAGCACTACATTCCCTTTCTCCAAGGTTACCAGATACCCCAAACCACCAGACTTTACGGCAACAAACGCAGCTTGCGAGGCAAGGCCTATCTCTGTAATTTTCTCGAAAGAGTGATTCTTGAGCGACACATGCTTGTTTTTCAGACTCGGTGTGAGGGCGAGTGATTTTAAAACACCACTCTCCAGCCATACAATGGCATTCGAGAGAACGACAAAGTCGTCTAAACCGTTGGAGATACTTGAAGGGACGGAAGTCGTGGAAAGGACCTTGCCAGTGGTAGGTGAAAGAGCCGTAATTTGCAGTGTGTATGAAGCGAAGGAAGACGCGAGTCCAACGACGTAGATGGCCTCGTCTGTTGGTAGAAGCGTAGAGTACAATATCTGGGCACTAAAGAATCATGAGGATAAATGGAAAAATACGAGTTGTGTCGACACTTGCCTGTGATCTTCGGAAACCCAAGTCCAAACGATATCCCCACCATTAGAGTAATCCACGTCGCTGCTAACGTATGTGACCGTCCGTCCATTCGTCAGCGTATATATATCGCGCGTAGTATTCCCGAAGGCAATAAACGTTCCAAGATAATTCGGTTGAACCAAGAGACCCGATTCCGATTCATGAAGCCGTTTCTCGAGCAGGAGTTCCCCAGTCAGAGCATCGAAAGACCGTAACGTAGCTCCTCCGATACCAGATAAACTGGTAACAACTGTATCGGATTGATAAGAACCATTTCACAAAAAGAAACAGACTTGGTTTCGCACCTGACCGAAGTTTTTGAAAAGTCACGATATTATCTTGAGGCTCATAGACGTATCTCCAAGCGACGGACCCGTTCACAGAGTCTAAGGCTGCTAAAACATTGCTGTTGGTGACTGCCAACACCAAGCTCTTCGTGTTTCTTCCAATCCGTTCTGGAGCTCGATGAAATACGGGTGCGGTATGTTTGCTGTCTGTGTTGGGTACGCCGACCAGTTTCTTGTGCCAATCTACGACGCCGACATCGTTCTCGTGAAGAGCTAATGAAAAGGAGGCTAATAAAGATAGTAGGAAAAGAAATGCATGCAAGTGCATGACAGACGCAAGAAGAATCTGAAAAAACGAAAGCCGCCGGGAAAACCGCGTCACCATTCAAGCACGTGATGTTCATTGACCGCCACCTCGAGAGGTTTTTGCTTCTGAAAGGATAACTTTGCTTTTTTGAGTGATGATATACCTACTCGCCTGTTCGAAAAATTATTACACACCGTATAAAGTGCTTGGAATAGAAAAAAAACGCTTTACTATTCCTGTCCCGCCCCTTGATCACTACACAAAATATTGATTTATTGCACATACACCTTCTCCTTCTTATTCTCTTTCTCTGAATCAATACTCATAGTAGAAATATACACCCCCAACCCCTCACTCCTCATCTTCTTCATCTGCTCTATATCTTCATCCCAAAAGGCGTTCAAAATCGCAGGCGTGTACCCTCAAACTCGACCACTCGAATCCTCGAGACCCGATTTGAATTCCTATCCCTCCTCCACCTCCCCTCAACCATATTCACAAACGTCTTGTCAACCCACCGAATCATACACTTGAACCAGCCGTACAGAAGTCTGATTGGTTCAATATCAACTTTGAACTTGGCCGATTCCAACTTCCGTAAGGGGATGGGTTTCTTTTGTCTTTCCTTCTGCAGACTGTAATTGCTCATTCTCTGAACAAGCTCCTTCATAAAGCTATCAATTGCAGTTTCCCATTTTACAAAGGTGAAGCTAAGCTCGACTAGTTCTGTAGTCATTTTTAGGAGGACAAAGACGTCATGGCCGAGAAGTGCGTCGTCCAACCGCAGAGCACGCAAGTTTGACACCCTAACGGATTGCATCAAAAGCTCCTGAGATTGTAAAATCATATCTGGTGGGAACTTCTTCAGGAAGAGGGCACTTCAGGCAACCACTATAGTAGCCCTACTTAGGGCCAACTATCCCGTAAAAAGTTGTACCCTAAGTAGGTCTAATCCCTGGGATATCCCAACCTGGATTTTCCAGGAGCTGGAAAATCCAAACCCTAAGCTGTCCGGGGTCCTACTATGGAATTTCCATAGGGAAATCCAGGATGTTTTGTATATGCTATACATAGAATACAGTATTATCCAACTATTCCAACTTTTGGATAATCCAACCATTCCAACTATTCGATAATCCAGCGATTGGATAATCCAATAGCTGGATAATCCAATTGCTGGATAATCCAATAGCTGGATAATCCAATTGCTGGATAATCCAATAGTTGAATAATCCAATAGTTGGATTTCTGAAAATAGCAATGTGATTGGGTATTTTCAGTCACTCCATTTGGTCATGATTTTGGTTTGATTGAATATGATGGTATAAAAGTAGAGAAAGTAGTTGCTTATGATTATGATTTTGTTGGAAATTGGAGATAGTAAAGGAGTAAAGATTCCTTGGATATGTTCAACAAGTAAAGACTATGATAGCTGGTCATAATACTAGTATTGATTTTATTGGAAATGGGAAAGAAGTGAGGAACTAAGTTGATCATGATTATGATTAATTGGATTATCCCAATAGTTGGATTATCCAATTGGCCAACTAGTGGATTTGGATAATCCAACTATCCACCTACTGTGGATTATCCACCTACTGTGGATTATCCACCTACTGTGGATTATCCACCTACTGTGGATTATCCACCTACTGTGGATTATCCACCTACTGTGGATTATCCACCTACTGTGGATTATCCACCTACTGTGGATTATCCACCTACTGTGGATTATCCACCTACTGTGGATTATCCACCTACTGTGGATTATCCACCTACTGTGGATTATCCACCTACTGGATTATCCATCTACTGGATTATCCATGTATTGGATTATCCACCTACTGGATTATCCATGTATTGGATTATCCACCTACTGGATTATCCACGTATTGGATTATCCACCTACTGGATTATCCATATATTGGATTATCCACCTACTGGATTATCCATGTATTGGATTATCCACCTACTGGATTATCCACCTACTGGATTATCCATGTATTGGATTATCCACCTACTGGATTATCCACGTATTGGATTATCCACCTACTGGATTATCCATGTATTGGATTATCCACCTACTGGATTATCCACGTATTGGATTATCCACCTACTGGATTATCCACGTATTGGATTATCCACCTACTGGATTATCCATGTATTGGATTATCCACCTACTGGATTATCCACGTATTGGATTATCCACCTACTGGATTATCCACGTATTGGATTATCCACCTACTGGATTATCCACGTATTGGATTATCCACCTACTGGATTATCCACGTATTGGATTATCCACCTACTGGATTATCCAATAGGCTGGAACCCCCAGTTGATTTTCAAGTTCCGACTACTGAAATATCAGTAACAAAGTTCCCAGTAGTTTCAAAGTCATAGTATTTTTGTCCCAATTTCTCTACTTCCAATGTCTGTTTACCATCCATCCTGTTCATCTAGATACTTATCAGTCATTTCTAATGTATCAATGTGTTCTACAAGCCCAATATCCAAATCCTCATCACTCAATTCATGATCCTCTTCCTCACTATCCTGATCACTTTCACCATTTTTCATTGCCATCAAGGTCCTTCTATTTGACTCACTATTTTCCAGCAGCCCTCCAAAATCTGGCTTGACATTTGCTGGAAGTATTTGACATGCATCTGTCCATACATATGCCAAATGCATCAGCGCATGATACTTTATTTTCAGTTGATGCTTCAATCCTTTATCTAAAAGATCACAGTTAGATCAGACTCAATTGAACCATCTCAGATACCCATACCTTCAGCTTCAGACAGTGCTTGTTTTATCAGCATCCACTCCTCACCAATCCAACTCTCCAATTGTTTGAATTCATGCCTTAGACGATTAAGTGACTCATCACATCGGTCACGGAGTAGAATACCCTGAATTCCCACTCGAACCTGATCATCACATAACCATGGTGGAGGGGCAGTTCCATCATCTTTATCTGCTAGGCCATAATCATTCCAGACTGCATCATCCACATCTAAGGTAAAAAGCTGCTTTGTGTCCAACTTCAATGGAACTTGAGAATTCTTTGGAGCCTGCTTCTTCTTAATCATTTGAGCCATGGAGTCACAAAGATTATTGTATTTGGATACCAGTGATACAATACCTGGGTCACGTCGTCTGACCATGCTTTCTGTGTGATTGTGGAGCTTATGCTCAGATGCTAATGATGATTTCAATTAGATTTAATATAGTATAGACATTGAAAGTGAAGATTCTCACTGTTTTTTTGCCGACGGAAAGACCGTTCAAGCCGATCACGCTCAAATTTGCGTGCTACCAGACGTTGAAAAATCCGGTCTCTCAATGCTCGTGCATTCATGCGATCCCGGATAAATGGATTTGAAGCAAGTTGGTAATATTGTTTTCTTCCTTCAACCCCCAGTTTTTTTTGCTGAGCATGAAGCTCACTATCTGCTTTCCGCAGTTTTTGAAGCATTCCAGCAAGCTCTAGTTCAGCAGTGGCAACTTCATAAGGCTGAGAAGCTTGGCTTATAATGATATTTTCTAGTCGCTTAACAGATGCAGCAGCTGCATCTCGTGCTTTCTGTAGCCGAATCGCAGTCTCAACTGCTTTCTGCCCTGCTAAATGTGATTGCCCTAGATTTATTAAGCTGAGTGATTACTTAATTTAACTGTAAGGCCACATACGAGGTAGTGGCTGTGTTGATGCTTGAACCTGAAGTTGCCATTGCAGGTGTAGGAATTCTGGAGTTTGTAATGAATACAGCACTTTTTGTTGAGCCTCTTCACGGCGAACATGTGCATGTTTCCATTTTCGTACAAGGAAGGAGGCCATATTTTGCAGATTAACGGATTGAATGTGTTCAATTTGTGTATCAAGAGTATATAAGCGTTGGTAATGCTACAAAGCTTGTTAGCCAGTCATTAATGGTTTTGAGCCAAACACTCACACCACAAACTCTCAGATATGCAATCAAGAAACTAATCATATGCCAAAAGCGTTCACATCCTTCCCCATCCACCAGTCCAAAGCCAATTCGTTTTCGAGGGTGGTATATACACTGACAGGCCCAACCATGTCCAAATGCATGGAATACAGAAACGGCAAAGTGTAATCGTGGTAGGTAATCAGATAGAAAACCATATTTAACACAGCTCCGTTCTGTTTGACATGCTATATCATAAAGCAACCCAACTGTCCAATCAACAGGTATATTCTTGAACAAAGCTGCCAACAATGCCAAGGCATAGAACTGCCGTTCACCAGCCGTTGTCATATTGACTAACCACAACACCCGATCATGGCAGCACAGAAGAGCCATCAAAGCCGTGGAATCAAAAAACTTGGTACTGGCTTTCTGCCTTTCACCATCTGCTGCTGTGAAGCTATCACCACAAGTATTGAGAACCGAGTTGGGGACCTTCAAACCAGCCTCAACTTGATCATCTGCATTGACTGATGAGGGGGTCTGGCCTGCACGGGTTTTTTCAACATGATCCTGCCACCACTGAACATCTTCAGGTGGAATGAAGTATGAGTTGGGGTGTTCACGGATGGGGTCACGAGTTTGGTGATTGTGTTTTTGTGTAAAGCATGCATCAATACATACAAGAACACTAAAACTGTGCGTATATCTTTAAGTAAGCAAGCCAGTACAACATCTTTTCACTCTCACCTGCTCTCGAATTTTGTTCCTCCAAAACAAATAGGGCAACGACTACGAAGATACTCAGAAGGACGTGAAAGTGGCGGTGCTATACCCTCAACTCGCTGCCGTTTAGCATCCAGCTTCCTGTCAAATGGACCAAATAAATCCTCGTCATCGGAGCCGGACTCAGAGTCTGTGACAGTTTCACCAGGAACAGAGCTGGGCTGGTCAAGAAGTCGTGTCCGAGTTGATTGTAGTACAGATTGAACATTCACTTTCACAGCATTTTGCATCGTGTTATACCAGCGTAGGGCATTTGAGAACCGACGTCGGAGGGGATCCTAGTAAAACAAATCAAAACCAGTAGAAAAAGTCGAGGATAACAAGGATGTACCTTGCCCTGGAGAGCATAACCTTGCGAGGAGAAAAAATCTTCAAAGGTTCCACAAACAGCAGTGACATTGGGGAGTAGCCGGAGGAAAAGACGCGTGACAAAGTCCAAAACGCGAAAATCTACAGCCAAGGTCGGCAACATGGGGGCACACCCAAAAAGCCCACGCTTCACAAGCTGGATAGACGCAGTATTACAGTTGCAAACTATGATAGAAATGGTTTCAAGTTCTGCAAATGACGTTAGTGCTGCTATTTCGTCCACAACAATCACTCACTATTAAACCGAAGGACTAAAATGTCAAGCGATCTCTGGCCGGCTCCCATACAGGTACACACATGCGGGTCAACATCTACTTCCGCCGATAAGTTGCTGGATCTTCGGAGATATTCCATATACGCAGATAAGGATGTTTGTATAGCGCCAAACCAATTCTGGTTCTGACGAAGTCGCTTGATTCGATGAGGAGTAAGGGGAGGGAGAGGGGGAGCGGGTGGTTCATCATGGAACGAATCTGTAACCACATGTTCGAACACAGGAAGGTTGGCAGTGAGATTATCCGTTGGACGTTCCATGAATCCAACTTGGCCACGAGGGATTGGCAGGAGGCGTCGCTGAGAGAGAACTTGGCCGTAGGGACCAAAAAGGATTGGTTGAGCACTTCGCTTGCTAGGTGATTTAGAACGCGGTGAGCTGGGGAATGCTGCATAATCTGACCGAGATGGGGAATGGGAACCAATCGACTTTTTCTCAAGGTGTGATTGCGGTATTCGGAGACGAGACATGGTGATAGAATACGAGGAAGACAAGAGATGGAGAGGTAGCAAATCAGAGCGTATGAGCCGATTGGGGAGGAGGCTGGCGGCGGGATGCAAATCAGAACGTATGAGCCGATTGGGGAGGAGGCTGGCGGCGTTCGGGATGTGTAACACTGAAGGACGCGACGGCGGCTTTCCCACGACAAATGCGCATGCAAGACCCAGGCCATCAAACGACCTGAGTCAGCATATCTAATCTCTTATCTGCCGACCTGCCGCGGCAGATAAGAGATTAGATATGCTGACTCAGGTTGTTTGATGGCCTGGGTCTTGCATGCGCATTTGTCGTGGGAAATCGGACTTACTCTTTCCAATTCCTCCTCGTCCCTACTGCCCCTGCTGATAGGTCTAAAAGGGTAAGTACACCAGTCCATCAACCATACCCGATACCCTCTGCGATCGCGATGAAGACGTCGAAGGTCACCGGAGTGCATACAACGTGATAATAAGAGATTTGGGTCCTGGGTTGGCGATGGGAGCGATGTGTATTGGCGTCGATCCTTTGCAGTTTTTCTAAAATTGCCCTACCTTCGGTTCTTTTCAGGTTGAATTTTTATGGAGGGAAGGTTGGGTGAGTTTGAGGAGGTACGATCATCTTCCATCCAGTTTATTTCTTTGTGGCCGAAGATTTCGTATAGGCAACGTTTACGAGGCGACGGGAGAGTAGAAGAAGAATCAGCAAGTTTCTCGACATTGAGGCTGATGATGAGAACGATTGCGGAGACGACGAATCGGAAGGCGAGGATGAAGAGGAACAGGACGCAGATGCAGGAGATGAGGATGATGAGATAGTGGAACATGCAACTTCAGCGTTCGTGCGGCAACATGAATTCAATAGTGGCCCGGCTTTTCTTCAAAGCGTTATTGAACGCATCGAGCGACAGCACACCTCCTCTACCTCAAACGCAGCTATGGCCAACATCAAACTCACCACTCCTTCCTCTTCCCTCGTTGAACCTTCCACAGAGGACGAATTTCCCTCCCACATGCATATGCTGCATATTGCTATCTCTCGTTCGCTACAGGAGCATCCAGGTCCGGGTTTTGTGCGTCCGTTTCAGTTCTATCATGTACGATGCTTGGTAGGTTTCCGTCAAAGCGATTTAAATGCTGTTTCCTCATACATGATTTTACAGCGAGGCTGTGAAGAACGCCTCACGCGCCAAATCTCTGAAGACATCGAAGCCGCTAGATTGGATGTAGACACCTTCCATCCTGTACGAGGCGTTATCGCAGGTGTTTATCGCTCTCAAATGCCGGGGTACATCTATCTCTTAGCAAATAACATGTCCCCTCGAAACGTTCAGCTCTCGACCTACTTGCATGCAATGGACGGTTTTGTATATTCAAACGATCAAGTTATTCGTTCTTTGTCTTCCACTACAACCACTCCTACATACGCCAACTCGCCCAAGAGTCGAATGCCCATTCACAGACTGGTTGAAACCAGTCCAGAGTGGATGTGTTCCTCGAAAACGACGATTCATGTAGGAGACTGGGTTCAGTTTCAGCGTGGCCCTTTCAAAGGCGATGTCGGTCTGATTGTCCCCCATGACGGTAGAGTGAGCCGACGAAACCAGCTTACCGTTGTTGTCTTACCGCGCCGGCCAAGAACAGTCGAAGATCGTGCGCGATCACACGAAAAACGGAAAGCCACGTCACCGGAGACGCCACGACCAGATTTCCAACCTCAGATTCTTTCGTTCCAGGACGCCATGGGCCTATCAGACTTGTTTGATATTCCTGCACCAGAACATGGCAAAAATCCCGACGAGTTTTTGTTCGACAAATGTATTTTCCAGTGTACACTGCAGTTGGTTCCGGCCGCTCCCTCTACTCTCACGTTGGCTCCAGGGTTCATGGACGACGGACTACGTATGACGATCCTTCAGACAGCCCATCCGGAAGTATTCCAGATGAGGGTGTACATGCCCATACCCATGTCTTGGTCTTTCAGAGCAGGTGATCGTGTTTCCGTAGTCCATTTCAATGGAAAACGTATCACCAGCTCAACAGCTCACCCTTTGCGTTGGGTTATTCCAACTCTAGCCCTCGAAGGTGTGAGTTTCATTGGCACCGTTACGAGTCATCAAGGCCAAGTTTGCGAGGTGGAGCTGCGCGAAGAGTTTGGTGGTGGTCTCTTCTCTATCGAATGCGTGTATCTACGCAAGCACTTCGATGGAGGTGAGACTGTCGAAGTGCCTCAGATCCAATCCCAGGGCACTGTCATTTTCTCGTTAGAAGATACCATCGACTGGCGTGTGATGGTGATGGTCTCGCCCAATACATCCAAAAGGCTTCGTGAGGAAAAGGAGGAACAGATTCTCAACCAGACTCTCAAGGCCGTTTCGCTCTCGACGGATTGGTTTTCAACGCAGCTATATCCACTTAATAGTATTTTTGGCCTGATCCAGTCTCCAAACGTATCATCCACTAACACCGCTCTACCTTGGAAAAGTACAATTACCGACTCGTATGCTAGCATCGGCCTACCACAACGTTTACCTGACGGACAAAAAATCAACGCTGCATGTTTCAACCCTGCGGCACCGTCGAAACTTCTACCAGGTGAAATCCCAGTTCCGGATTCTCTTCAATTTACTCCTGAGGATGGAGCTATGCATACTCGAAGAGCTCCTTGGCTCGGGACGCCTGTGATTGTCGTTACAAATCATGCCCGCCGTGGCTACCGCGGGCAAGTTTGCGATGTGATGCCAGATCCTTCGTGTAAAAGTGGACTGAAGGTCCAGGTCCAATACACATTTATCGGCAGCACTTCGTGGGATTGGTACGACTTTGATGGTCTTCGTCATGCAGAGTGAGTGTAGACGTTCTATTCAGTCAAACTTTGAGGCTGATTTTGACCGTAGTACATATCGTTTTCTTCACGAATCTGGCCGCGTTATTGACCGCTCGAACTTTTACAAGTTCAAATCTGATTATGACCCTAAATACTCAGATGTTGAGCTGAAGCTGTTTGAGACGCAAGAGATACTAGCGCAGAAACAACGTCAAATGGAACAGGCCATCACAGAAGACCTTCACGCACTCGAAGCTGAGTTGAGAGGTGTTCTAGCATGCCCTATTCCTTTGCCAGATGGGGACGACTGGATCTTGCACCCCAAGTTCAAGTTTGCACTTGGTCATCTGGAGTTCCATGTAGCAGTTCATTCAGGTTGGTTTTCAAGTCCCTCGGAAGACCGCATTGTTTCTCTCGCATTCTCAAGTGGGAGACTTGAAGTTTGCCACCGCACAAACAGGAGAGCGAAGACTAATGGTGCGGTCGTTACTATTCCCGCAGCTGATATATGTGTTCCTGGGAAACGCATATCCTACAAGGTGGCGGAGAATGCCAATACAGCGAGAGGTGTCTATCTCGTTGCTCGGGCTTCCACCGCCGAAGAAGTACCACATGTTGGGAAGCTCGTACGTCGAATCTGCCAGGTAGTAAATGACGAATGCACGCTGTATTATGGGACGGGAGTATACCTTTGCCAGAGAGTATGTTTGACAAGAATTCCTGGCTTGGGAGACCGGTACTTTGAGAATCTGGAGGAGGAGCCTTTATTCAATGTTCATTATTCTAACATCCTCGAGGTTCACTGTAGCAGAGACGTCACGAAGCGCGGGAATCAATTGGTGTATGACATTAGGGTAGCACACGGAGGACATACTCAAAAGGCAGATTTCGAGCCAGCGGTCAATCGTCTTGGGTATGATGTGCGACAGAGAGTTCAAGCTTTGATACGATGCTCCACTCCTCTACCTTCCTCTGTAGATTCATAATCAGTTTGTGCTCGCTCACTACGTTGTATAATAGCTCTCTAATATAAGTATAAAATGTTCACATTCTCTATTTTTCTCGCACTTGAACACCGTAGCACTATGCTCTACACCATGTCCGCAATGACTATTATCTACGATCTATGCCATGTCCGCAATGACGTTAAACTATACCAAGTAGGTCCGTCAAACAGTGGGTGATGTGAGGCAGATGACTCATCGGTTTGGTTTACCAGGTTTTCCACTACTCTCTCTTGACATCCCATGTTCCGGGCGACTCGTGCAAGTACAAAGCATCACACCCGACAAAACCCTCAAGCTAATATCTTAACACTTTCTCAAGCCTCTGCTGCAATAAAGAAGATGACCAAAAAAAGCCAAAAACGAGGGAAGAAAAGGCAGGCAAGTACTATCGTTTCCAGTATAAGCTTGACTGGTCACTTACCTTTGATCTAGGTTGTTGTAGAAGCAATGAAAGTCAACTCCGAAGAGCCTGGCTCCATTGCTACTGAAACAGGCCCAAGTGAAGAAAATGGAGCACAGCCGGCCCAGGGCACTCCCATCAAGTTGGTTCAGGCTCATACTCAAGACAATGCAGCCGCGGTGGACGATACCCTGGTTCCAAGTGAAGAGATACAGGTGCGTCCACCTTCTACTACTTTATCCTTTCCATACACTCAACTATCATGCAGACGACTCCCCTCAAGTTGGGTCAGACTCACACTCAAGACAACGCAGCCGCGGCGGACATGGGACCTATTCCAACTCAAGACATCAAGGTGGGTCCATTTTTTTTACTAATTTTTTCTATTCTGTATACTCAAAGCCCTCGAAGCCCAAGCAAACGAAGCAGCCTCAATTGGGGATGGCGCTGCCTGTTGGAGACTCGGTCAGTTGTCCTTCGGCCCAAGACAACGCAGCCGCGGTGGACAATGTAACTACTCCAACTCAAGATAATCAGGTGCGTTCATCTTTTACCACCTTGTTCTTTTCCGTATACTCAACAATCAAGCAGACAAAGCAGCCTCGACAGGGGATGACACCACCCGTCGAAGATTCGGCAAGTCGTCCTCCAGTGCGCGTCACTCGTTCTCAAAGCAAAATGGAGGCAAATGTGCCTGTTCCTCCTCCTCGCAAGCCCCAGACCACATTTCGGCCTGGTCTCCCTACTTCTCGTACCAAGGCCAAAACCACCTTCCGCCCTGCACCCCCTCCTGCTTCCTGTACCATTCAAGACACCACCACTCTACCTGCCTCCCCTCCAGCCTCTTGTTCCAATCGAGACACCGTGGCTTTACCTGCCTCCCCTCTTCAAGCTTCTTGCCCCCATCTGAAAAATGCTGTTCGGCCTGCATCCCTTCCTGCACCAATACCTTCCCACCTCCGGTCTCGTCCATCTTTTCCATCTCCTCTATCAAACACCGGCACTCCTGGCGTTGATGATACACCTTCCTCGTTGTCTCCTGCAGCCAAATCTTGTTCTGGATGGCCAGACCCGGTGGTATCGATTCCCAATAATTGGGAGGAAGAAGACGATGGGTTTACAAAGGCGGTGCTGGAAAATAATGTTTCGGAGATATCCAGGCTGAAGAACTGGTATCAAGACGCCGCCCGCGCCAAAGATCATCGTATCTCTATAGCCATAACCGATGCGGCCGCGCTTGAACTCGAAGCGTTAGCTCGGATTCCGGATGATGACAATCAGTCAACCGAAGACATCCCGGAGAAGCTCTCCGATTTGCTCAGCTACGTGCAGGCCAACGATCCCCTGGGGTTTGTAGGGGTGGTGCTCCATGCGAGCTATCTGTTGAGACAGTTCTCAATGAACCATCTTCCCGAGAAATCGTTCTGCTATCTTCAGCGGTTTGAGTCAGAACTTCCATTGGAACACATCATCGAGCGTGTCGAGCGTACGCAGTCTCTGCTATTGAAGATTGCAGAACTTTCTACACAGAATCCCACTACGGATCAGCCCCCTGTGGATACCCCAAAAGTGTTACCAGCCCATCCAGTTTTGCAGAATATATCATTCATAGCCTTACCGGCTTCACCTATCCCTCTGCCGCCGCTCGGATCGCCGTCTCCAATGCAAGTTCAGTCAAGGCTGCCGGTACCGGCAGATCAGCTATTCGACGTGGATGATAATAATATACACTTCGCTTCGAAAAAAAGTGGAGACGTCAGTGGGATAGAGGTCTGTGATCAGGGAAGTCATTCACCTGAAAGAATTCCTGCGGCGTTAAAGGGGAAGGGGCGCGCTTCTTCATTGGAGATGTTGGAAGAAGAAGACGTAGAGATGGGTGCTCCGGATGGCGGTGGGGATACCGACTATATGGCAGGAGAGTGGGAGGAGGAGGAGGAGGAGGAGGAGGATGCTCCCGCTGATGAGGGAGCGAGGGAGGAGGGGGAGGATACTCCTGCTGATGAGGACAAGGTGCCGAGCAATGTGGGGGTGGATAAGTATGCAAACACTCGGGGCCCGCTTCCAGAGCCACTACGCAGTGAGCTCAACAAATTACGGACTGCATATGAAAAAGATGCTCACACACTTGCCGACAAATATCAAGTGGAGCCCCTTCGTATATTTGCTTACCTGGACAACAATCCATCTCCTACAAGGGATCCGAATCAATGGAACGTATATCAACGATGGTACCGGATTCATGGCGCACAAAAAAAGCCAGTCAATAGTGAGTTTCCATTCTGATTCCTACAATTCCGAGTACTAATTCATTCCTCATTATCAAGTGTCGCCTGGTGACTGGACAAAGTTTGTTCATCAAGAATATGAAGCCTTCCTTCAATCGAAGCTCCCCACCGATAAGCTTGCCGACTATGATGCCCGAGAAGAAGCCCTCCAAGAGCAGCTGGAATGGTTCTATGGGACCTATGATAGCTTCATTGAGCAGAAGAAAAAAGCGGGACGCATGGGCAAGTCCCTTGTCAAGATTTTGCGGCCTGTTATTTCGATGGTATGTTTGATGCTCACAATATTATGTACTACTGCGTAATGTTCATATCTTGATTAGACACAGAAAATCCAACGCGAAACTGGCTACGAAATTGGAGGATATGCTGTACATCCAGAGCTCGAAAGTATTGCCTGGGTCGGAACCGAGACTCTGGAAAATGTTAAGGCCCAACACGGTACACAAATGTTTTCGCAAGCATCTCAGATTGCTGCGCTAGTATCGTACGTGGCACACAAGTTGATTTTATTCTGACCTACACCTCATACATTTACTATATAGGGTTCAACGTATGCTCGATAACAAGATTGAGAAGGACCTTGCGGAGCTGTGGAGAGTATGTCAAAAAAAGCCAAAGCAGGCCGTTCGTGATATGCATCGAGCCGCGCTGCTAAGGATATTCCAATTTGATGCTCGTAAGTTTGTTTCCGATCCTATCAACTTTGATAATGAACTCATGCTCTGCTTAGAGCGCCTCATTGCTGCTCATGATGATATACACATTGACGCAGGCAAGCTGCATCCCTTAACATTCATCGAGTACGCGTTCAAGGCAAAATGCCGAATCATCAATTGGCCTGCTGGCATTCCATTCTTCGGTGTAGGAGTCATGTCCAAGGGCGACAGGTATAGAGCGGGATTTAGCATTATTTGTGATATTCCTTCCAAAGAGTTTGAGGATATCATGGCACCTCGTATCGAGCAGATAAAATATGAGGTGACGAATCCAGGTAAATCTCGGGATGGTGCAATATATTTCTATATGGAGAGATGGACAGATGGTAAGTGTTTCAATTTCTTTTGATAGTGATAACCGGCTGAAAATGTGACCTCTTGATTTAGAGGAAGTTCAATTGGCTATTGACAAAATAGGGACAATTCCGATTATGCGGGATACGGGGAACAAGGTAGTTGCGACCGTCTCTCAGTCAGGTGTATATCAGAAGGAGTTGGCAGAATTCCGGCTTCGGCCATCTATCTCAGCTGATTCTGCACCAGCACTGACATCAGAAACAGCAGCTTTATTTGAGGACGATGATGAGCCTGATGAAACCGAGGTACCTCCTCCAATCAATGGGGCAAATAAGCTGAGTCGTCCATTGGATGCAGCCACATCGAACAACCAACCGGCGAAGAGGCAAAAGTTGTAACAATTTCTTGAATCCTGGAAAGATTTTGTAAACAGTTCCAGTAGCAGATAGTAGTGATTTGGCCAATTTGAGTCTGATAATTATGCTCAAGCATTGAATCAGTGTGATATCATGAGAAGAATGTAGAAAAACGTCCATGGACGTGAAAATGGATGTTTGGATATTCCAAATGTTGGATATTCCATTACTTGGATATTCCAAATGTTGGATAATCCAATGGTTGGATATTCCAATTGTTGGATATTCCAATTGTTGGATATTCCAATTGTTGGATAATCCAATTGTTGGATATTCCAATTGTTGGATATTCCAATTGTTGGATAATCCAATTGTTGGATAATCCAATTGTTGGATATTCCAATTGTTGGATATTCCAATTGTTGGATATTCCATTACTTGGATAATCCAATTGTTGGATATTCCATTACTTGGATAATCCAATTGTTGGATATTCCATTACTTGGATAATCCAATTGTTGGATATTCCATTACTTGGATATTCCATGAGTTGGATAAATTAGTTGGATATTCCATTACAAAAAGCCACCACTAGGACCAACCACTGCAATCTTTACTCCTTTACTATCTCCAATTTCCAACAAAATCATAATCATAACCAACTAGTTTATCTACAGTACGATTTTGTTCAATTCGGCATGGGCTGTGATGACTGCATTGATGAAATTTTGGAATTCGACAGAGATCCAAGCAGTCTGTGACACCCCGCTAATTTTTGTCACTATGGATGGACTGCTTGCCGAGAAAAATATGAGTAAAGTGTGATGGAAAAATCAATTTACTGGATATCCGAGATCCTGGATTTTCCACAGTCTCAGAAATCCAATGGTTGGATAATTCAATGGCTGGATAATCCAATGGCTGGATAATCCAATGGCTGGATAATCCAATGGCTGGATAATCCAATGGCTGGAATAGTTGGATAATACTGTATTCTATATATAGCATATACAAAACATCCTGGATTTCCCTATGGAAATTCCATAGTAGGACCCCGGACAGCTTAGGGTTTGGATTTTCCAGCTCCTGGAAAATCCAGGTTGG
The DNA here is from genome assembly GCA_013368555.1 of Collybiopsis confluens. Classification (NCBI taxonomy): domain Eukaryota; kingdom Fungi; phylum Basidiomycota; class Agaricomycetes; order Agaricales; family Omphalotaceae; genus Collybiopsis; species Collybiopsis confluens. The sequence goes on from JAACJN010000327.1 coordinate 33,738, forward strand.
GATATCCCAGGGATTAGACCTACTTAGGGTACAACTTTTTATGGGATAGTTGGCCCTAAGTAGGGCTACTATAGTGGTTGCCTGAAGTGAAGAGGGACTGTAAGTGGAGTTTTTCGAGTTTCGGAAGGGTTAGGTAGCGAATCAAACGTTCGTCTGTACACGTCAGAGCCTTCAAGTTTGAATGTATAGTTTGATCCTGCAGGATAAAGTGCACTCCAATTGGGGATTCGCGCGAAGCATGCGAATGAACCGAGGAAAAAGATCCACCTGATGAATCCATGTGGATTCGTGGAATCGGACAAGTTGATTCCAAGGTAGTCGAAGATTTGAGGAACTCCTGTTCTCGAATTGGACGGCTCGGAGTCGCGGAGCGATACCAAAGATATGAGAGTGACCTTCGACATCGCCAGCGAACACGAGCTTCTCTAAATGTCCAGGTGCCCATAGATTGGGAGGAGAAGATGAGAGTACATGATGTGTATTTCCGCAGTCTTCCACCGATTAGAGTGTTGAACCAGAGCCTGGATCGAAGCTTTGGTCAGCTGCCTCTCGGACGGCCAGGGAGGGAGATTGTTGGCTTTGGGTTTATTTGTATTCCGAGACAATCCGCTGGGCTCATACTCGTACCCCTCTATTCCTCCAACGGAAGAATAATCTTCGCTACTGGCGGCCCACGAATAGTGGACCTGAACCGAAAGAGGATGCGAGCCAGATTGTTCAAGCGCCGTCTGCAGCAGCCGCAACTGATTTTTGGCAGGCTCTTCAACGACTCCGATCTGAACATTCGACCAGAGAGCAGGAAGAGAAAGTGATATATCTCTCCATTCTCGCGAGACCTGTGTGAGATACCATACGCCAGATGATATAGTCGTAGTATAGTCTTGTGCAGTTTCGCAGTGAATGAGGAAGATCTCGATAAGGATTTCAGTGGGAAGACAGTTCATAGGTGAAAGGTAAACTCGGAAAATGGATATAACTTGTTCGATTTTTTGCTTTTCCAACTCCAGTGACCGTATGCGTCTGCAAAGTGAGCGTATTACGAGTCCGGAATGAAAGGATTTGTCTTGTCCTGCAGCTCCAGCCATCCAAATCTCTCTTATATGGAGCGATATCACGCTTTTCCGTGCTGCGTTGGAATGCTCGGTTAGCGTAGCAGTGTTAGGGGTAGGCGCCCGAACCAGGGCATCGGACTCGTACACGCCACGCGCAAAGCGCGATGGCCCACTATCCCCAAGTTTCATCGTCTATGGCTGGAATATCGACCGAGCGACTTTGGGTTGCAAAAGGTTTCGCTGAGAGTCCGATTGGAAGCATCCACCGTTTCGACGAAGGTTGGAGAATGGGGAAAAGTCTGCTCGTTTCCTACCAGGCGTTTTGGGAGGCATAAGAGACAGGTTCAAGTTCAAGTTGGCAGTTTCCGGTCCGATGATCCGATGATACACATGACCGTGCAAAATGCGCTTCCAACTCCGCTCGAATGCAGGAGCTCGAAGTTGTGTACGTACAACTTCGAACTAGGCATGGTCTAGCTTTTTAGCATTGTGGATTCATTGTGGAGAGGAAAGCGGTAATCTGTCCTGGGATCAATGTACTTCGAGATTCATAGGCAACAGGTCGTCGGGCTCCCTTATTTATGGTGGTAGATTTTCTGGGAGGTTACTTTGATCCTCTTACTTCTAGTTCTCTTCCTCGGAATACTGCCGCTCTGTCAGGAGTCGTATGGCTATGTACGTGGGTTGTATACGTGGATCATCAATCTGTTCAAGTCATTAATTGAGGACGGTCATGAATGATGAATCGGAGTCTCTTCGAGCCTTCCCCCAATGACCAGCTACAAAGGTAGACACCGTCTTATCATTGGATAAAACTAGCTAAACTACTACGACTAAGCATCACTAACAAGTTCACACATGGCAATTAGTCACCCCCTTCATGCGAACCCACAAAAATCATTGCCACAAAACTGAGCCTGAGCAGGGCCTACAAAAAAATGTGCTCAGACAGAGGTAATCGGGTTAGGCTTATCACCAGTGTCGCTCATTGTGTGAGACTCGACTTGGACAAAAACCTGTAGCGCGAGTAAAAGAGGTGAGTGCAGGTTATCTTTAATATTGAATTAAAGTGTGGTTACCTCCGGGTAATTAGCATGACGAGGTAAGTTTACTTCAAGTTCCATCTGTGAGATTAAAGTCAAGCATAAATTGGTGGCTATTCACTGCTTGTGGAGAAAGAATACCGACATGTTGGTGAGTGCTATAATCGTTGCTATAGAGTGATCGTTCGCCGCCGGTCACGGTGTTGACCGTGACCTTGCCTGCATCAGAGTCCATAAACTTCCATCCTCCTCTAGAGTTCAATGATGATAGCAAAGCGTTTGTGTAGAGTTTTGCAAGAGTGAAATTGAAAAAGAGGTGGCTTTGTAAATTGCTAAGATATTCCCGCAGTAAGCTGTAGTCACAAGAAGACGTACACTCCAGTGGGATCCAACAGAAATGTTAACATATGCGATAAGCTGATTTTTTTTGCATTAGTGAGTGCCTTTTTCCAATAATCAGGGGGTAGATTTCCGGCTTACTCCCAAGCCACAGTGATCATTCCTGTATATGCAATTAATTATGATTCAGTTTTCAAATTAGCATAGACCCTCACCAGTTTGAAGTGTGACTGCACCAGAAAAAAAAGTATTATCTTATACAGCAAAAACATGGTAGTAGTAGAAACTCACTTCGAATGATTCGATCAATATGGCTGTCCGTATTTCTGAATCCGTTTCTTACTGAACGCTGATGGCATATGATAAGACAAGTGTTTCTGAAAACAGATTGAATTTGCTCTCACTAAGTGAAAAACTAAGGTTGCCATAATAATCAAATCAGCAGTCATAGCATCCACGGCCCCTAAGAGTCAAACAAACAGTAAGTTGTTAGAATTTATTCCTGCTTCTGGACCTTTAAAAATTGAAGTGCACTCACAGATAATGACAACAGCTTGAAACCTTCGGAATGCGCCAATCAGCTTGACATCCTGGGCTGCGATAGCAGAGGCAAGTCCCATTACTGGTTATCCCCAAAAATTCATGAGTCAATGTCAATAACTTAGCTTGTAAAAAAAAACAAGAAAAGCATACAGGCATTGATGACTCCACCCAAAAATATCACGACAGGTAAAAACCAACGTCCAATTATGATTTTTACACGCCAACTGTAGAAGGCCTGTACCAAACCTCCAATTATCCCCTGTAACATATGCATTAGATTGTAACCAACACCTGGTTGACAATGGAGCCTTCGTACAACAACAGCAATCTCTGGAGAATTATACATCATGATTAATGCCATCATAACAAAAAGAGCATAAAGGTGGGCAAACCTGAGGAAAGCATCCAAGTGGAAAGTGAAAGATATCCTGCATCACCTGCAGACATTGGATTCAAGATATAACTCATCCAAGAATTCAAGTCAAGACCAAGACAGACCAAAATGTTCAATCAGGGAGAGGTAGAGACAGATCATGATGATGACGGTGTGTACAGTGTCTGCCACAAAGATAACGGAGACCTATCAACTTAAGCTTTTGAGAATTTTCTCTCATACGCTTAGCATGGAGCACGTACATAACCCTTGATAAATAGACTGTCTCTAGCCACACACACACACTGTTGATCAACTGTCCTGTTTACTACCATTAAGCACTCACTTTTTTCTATATGAGGCCCAGTATAGATATCTAAAAATGCAAATTTTTGACCTTTCGAGACAGCCAGATATTCTTAGGTGAAGCTTGTGCTTACATCTGAGTAACGGATATTCCAAACAACATTAGAGACACAAATGTGCCAAGGAGCATAGGGCCATATCTATAGCTTTTTGCATTGAGGTCTGCAGCCCAACGCGGGAGGAGCACTGGATATAACTGGCACGAGCATCACGAGAATATACCTAGGGGCTTATATAGTACTGATCCGGGCCAGAACTTGAATAATCCCTGACGCCCAAAACATACTATTAATTAATATTAAAATGATCATGATCATTGCCATGGTGGTACTGAGATGATGATGATGATGCTCTCGGTGACAGTGTTTGTTACGCCGGTCTCCAGGTTTATCGTACTGTAGAGTCTAGTCCGTGACTTTAACTCTTCCCCAAGTTTAATATTGACATTCAAGTGTTGGAATATTTCAAGTACGTTTACTCTACTATCTATGGAACAGTTTATCTTTAGTTGTACTATAGTTGGTTTGCTTTCTCATTGTTTCCATTCACTGCCACTTTCATCTATCCATAAAAGATATATCAGTTCTCTTACTATCTATTTGTTTACTCACAGTATCCACTTACTCGATATGTACTTATAGCTGTGGACTTGTATATAAAGGCTAGCTACTTACTGGTAATGCTAGCAGCGGTTTTACCTCCTCCTGATCTGTGTGATCAGCTCTATAGTGCTGTGTGCACTTAGTCCTATTTTGCTCTCATCTTTTATAAACTCTAACAGGTTATGGGCCCCGCATAAAGCCCATACCTAAAGAAGAATATTACGGTGATATTTCTGTTATATGTCACGGAAACCAAGTTCTTCACAGAAGACAGCCCAAGTTGTACAGAGATCATCTAGTTGTCTGGCTTTAGCAAAATCCAGAACACCAACCCCCATACAGAATACCCCTGTCCCATCCAGAGAACAATCACCACACAGGACATTACCCACAAACTTACAATTACGGTGTGCTTTCAGAACACATACATTTGACACAAAGGATATCAAAGACAGTTACCAGCCTCATTCTGGAGCAGAAAAGTGGGAACCTTGTGAAGAACAGCCTTGTCCTAACAGATACGATTTGGAATCCGTTGCAGTAGGTGTTCGTGGTAAACCAATTAACAAATCCCAGGAGCAGGCTATTATTACACATCAGCAGCACATCTCTGATCCACCTCGACAGCAGCTGATACCACAAAGATCATCCACAGCCTCTACTTCTATAAAGAGGACAGCATCAACATCAGCATCTGCATCTACATCATCCCCTGCTCAGCCTTCGCTTTTTACACCTGATCCCACTCCACATCCAAAGCAGGAACCTGAAGAGGAACCTGAACCAGATCCAGCTCCCAATCCTAGTTCACCTGCAGAGCCACCTAACCTTCCAAAACCAGAAGATCCAGAAGATCCAGAAGATCCTGAGGATCCAGACGATCCAATTGATCCAGATCAAGACTCTGACAGTGACGACGAAAATATGTCAAAGGTAATTAAAGCTTTTGACAAGGTAACAATCCTTAAAAAGGATGGTTCAAATTGGGATACATGGAAAGCCCGAGTTGAAAGGGCGGCCAAAACAATCAAACATGACAAATATTTGTTTTGGAATCCACAGATTGGATCAGCAACAGAAAGTGCTAATGACGATGAAATTGTTCTACGAGCTGGGACAGATGAGGAGAAAGAACAAGACAGTGATCTCCTCAATGCAATTATAGGCAGATTATCGGATGAAATATTCCGAAGGTATAAAAACCATGACAGCAGTTCAAGACTTTGGACAAACCTCATTGAAGATTTTGAATCCAAAAATGCACTTACCGAATCTCATCTGCAGAGACGACTCCACACCATGCGCTGTTATGACCCATCAAAGGTCAATGAACATCTGGATGAAATGTTGGATGTCAGGGACAGCCTCGACAAGCGTGGTATATCCATTCCTGATGAGATGTTTGTTAACACCATCACAGCCTCAGTCCCTGATACTTTCAAGCCAACAATCAATGCTTTGATCATTGTATACTCCAAATCTGACAGGTCATTAAAGTCATCCGAATTGATTTCCACCATACGAGCAGAGTCTATGGGTCATATGACAAAGAAGCACCATGGACATGGTCACAAATCTGAATCAGCAAATTATGCTGGTAATACTCGTGGCAGAGGAGGATTTCAAAGAGGAAGGGGAAATACCAGAGGTAATTTCCGAGGTAACTCCAGAGGCAGAGGTAATAGCCGAGGGGGAGGACCAAATCGGTCTAGCTCTATTTGCTACAAATGTGGTGGCAAAGGTCATTTTGCCAAAAATTGCCCTTCTGAAAACACACAGTGGCAGCCGAAGAATCAGGCATATCAAGCAAAGGAAGGCAAAACAGGTTTTAAGCCTAAAGAAGACAAAGGCATAAATGGACCATGGAGAAAGCCAAGGAATACGGAAATGGCATCCTCATCTACAATTGAGGAAATACCGGAATCATCTTGGGCAGCTATAGAAGTTCCCAGAGAAAAATCCTCGAACAACATCATCTTTGATTTTTCGGACATTGCTGATGAATATGACACAGCATTTTCTACATCCCACAGCAGTGGAGCCATTCTGTTTGACTCCGGATGTTCTTCCCACATGACCCCATTGGAAGAAGACCTGAAAAATCAAAAATTCATTCCTACTCGTGTCATTCAAGCTGCTAATGCAGAAACATTCACTTCTAACACTGCCGGCACACTCTATCTTGATCTTCCTATTGACGACCAAGGCATGGTAAAATCTTTACCACTCCATAATACCCTCTTATGTCCAAATACTCCCAACACTTTGGTTTCCATTGGGAAACTAGACGATGAAGGTTACATCATTCACATTGAAGGAGGTGTAATGACCATTTTAGATAATCAAGGGGAGATTGTCGGACAAATTCCCAAAACAGATGGATTGTATCAGATCCGATCTATGGAGCATGCCTATACAGCAACTGAAAGGAAAGTTTCGCTGTATGAAGCTCATTGCATTCTAGGCCACCAGAACTATGTTTAGGTCAAACATATGTTCAACAACAACCAGGTTGGTGGAATCAAATTAGATCCTAACCAGATGGAAGAGCCAGAGTGCCGCACTTGTTTATTGGCAAAGGCTACCAGATTTCCTATTGCCAAAATCCGCACCACTCCAAGAGCTGAAAAATATGGTGACATTTTTCATATGGATGTTTGGGGACCTGCAGCAGTGAAGACAGTTAACCACTGTTCTTATGCTCTAACTATTGTTGACGAAGCAACAATTTGGCTGGAGGAACCATTATTGAAGAGCAAGGATGAAGCATTCTCTCAGTACGTCATACTCCAAACAACTTTACAAACCCAGTATAGCATCACAGTCAAAATTCTTCACTCTGACCGAGGAGGAGAATTTCTCAGCAACGAGTTCATGGAATATCTGGAAAGAATGGGAACCAAACGACAATTAACAGTTCATGACACACCGGAACACAATGGAATTGCCGAAAGAGCTCACAGGACCTTACTCAATGGAGTAAGAAGTATCATGATTTCATCTGGATTGCCGAAATGGCTATGGGGATTTATGATGCGCTACACAGTCTATATTTGGAATAGGACTCCAAAGAAGGCTATAGGAATGGCAACACCTTACGAAAAACGGTTTGGTAAAAAGCCCAATATTTCTAACTTTCATATTTTTGGAACTATAGTCTATGTCAAGAAAGAGGTTAGTCCCGGAAAATTTGATGAACAAGCACAAGAAGGACAATGGATTGGTATTGATGAAGAAACAAATGGACATATGATTTATTGGCCACAGCGTAGGACAGTAACCCCTGAGAGAAATGTTGTTTTCTCTAACAGGCAGATCCAACTCGTTGAAGGGGAGGATGGAAACTTAGGAAATTTGGAAAAATCTATCACCGAGTCGGAACAGCCTGTTATTCCCATCCCCGAGGAGATTGCAGAACCAATTGACCCAGATATAGTCACTGGTAAAAGAACACGAAAACCATCCAAGAAGGTGCAAGATATTATTGAAGGTGCAGGAGAAGGAAACATGGAACTCCGTCACCTCACAGCATCCTTAGGCCAAGTAATATCAGAAGTTATATCTGATCCTCTATCAGTTGCAGAGGCTATGCGACGACCTGACTGGAATAAATGGTATGAAGCCATGGAAGAGGAAATCTCACGGCTCCAACAGCGTGGAACTTACATCATTGTAACTCCACCATCTGATGCCAACATCTTAACATCAAAATGGGTCTATCGTACCAAAAGGGATGAAAAAGGACACATTACAAGTCATAGATCCAGACTAGTGGTACGCGGCTACAATCAAATCCCTGATGTTGATTATTTCCCAGACGAAACTTTTGCATCTGTTGCAAAGTTGGCATCTGCTCGTGCTATCCCATCCGGAAAAGCACTCCTAGCCCAGGCAGCACAAGGTAATTCAGATCAATCCCAAGCTATGGTGGACACCCAGGTATCCTAAGTATTCTAGGTACCATAGGATTTTGTATAAATCCTATGTTACTCTGGAACATTTCAATGTACCCTGGGAACACCTAGGAAAGTCTGAAGAAGCCTGGGAACAGAACCATATGGCAATTAGTACTTTGAAGAGTAAGAGTATCATCAGCTTATATATAGATATTATACTCCAAAGAATCACTGGGCAGCATTCAGAGGCCCAGATCAGAGGATTCACAAAAAAAAATAAGACAAAACTCTAAACAAGTAGTATTAAAGTATTCAGATACAAACCTAGTACAAGGTTGAATACACACCATGAATTGCGGCGGATCCTTCATATCAGACAGATTCCACTGCAACAGCCTGCCTTTCCAACTCTGATTCATTGGGGGTAGAACATACAACTGAGACGCTCAGGTACTCGAGCTCATAATAGTATCCCATCAGAAGAACCCCATTCCGAAATGCTTCACAGCCTCTCTTTTGTTCCTATTCCTCCTAAGAAAGATGGTGTTGCTTCCGGTGGGGCATGCAGCGCAAGTTCATCAAGGGTGAGAACCTGGCCTCCGGCAGCAAGGATACATGCCTTGGCAGATTGGGTGAAGCGGAGAGTGGCAATTGTTAACTAGAAAGAAGGAACACATAAGTTACAAGGGCAAGCTTCAAGTACATTGACTGACTTTGGGAATATTGGTGGAAGGAATCCTGATATCATCGATAACCGTTCCAACTGCGGATAATAATTTTGCTCTCCTGGTCAGCCCATCTGGAAAATTGACCTGAGGTCAGAGCTAAAAGAGATCACCCCAAGATAGGACCAGGATGTCCAGTCAGGCCAGTTGACCTCAGTCTCCTGTGCGGCCCAGGAAGATAGAAAGACACCCCCCTAAACCTGTAGAGCTTATGAACTCCACATCAGATATAATCCTCAATATGGAGATGGAGGGTTTTGATACATGAGCCATGGACACCTTTATTGAGACCTTCCGAAACATCAGGTTGTTGGCGTGACATCAGCGACCCTACACACCGGCCACGTGTTTCAGGGGTACATTGCAACGATGTCAGGTTCCATAAGATCCACCTGAGGCAACTCCAGGTTGCTCGAAGGCAGTTTGAGAATATTTCTCAAGGATTTCAAAACTGGATTAACAGACTGAGGACGTACTGCGGGGCGTCCAGCTGCCATTCAGCATGCCACAACAATTTCCGAGAGCCCTTGCAATGGCGTGGAGGCCTCCAAACATGATCATCGCCATCCCAGCCAACATCAAACCTGTGTGTGTCCCAAGATGCCTGTCCGACAGATATTGAGGATTCACCCAGTCACTGTTAATTGACCCAAAAGGGTCACCAGGTTGTTCTACAATGGTCAAATGCCATTGAAAGTAAACAGAAACATGACAGAAATCACCCAAGAGGACCATCTTAGGAGTCCACACCCCACACTCATAGAACTCAGGCTATTCAGGGTTGTTCAGAGTATCATGCAGATGGTTAGAACACCATGCAGGTGACGTTGGGGCCATCTTAGGAATCCACAGCCAACACTCATTGAACTCAGGATATTGAGGGTTGGTCAGAGTGTCGGGAAGATGATGAGAACTTCATTCAGGTGATGTCGGGGAAAGCTAGGACAATGGGACCACACTTGAACACCCATGGTACATGGCAAGGTAACCCCAGTAAAATGTATTAAAATGTAAGGCACACCGGGAGATACACGGTACTTATGAAAGGAGCAATAATATGTAATCAGGCAGGTAGATTGGTGGTCGTAGTGGCACTGGATTCAGCTTCAGATGCATTGAACGAGGTCCCAATCGCATTGAGACTGGCGTAGTCATAGGACTGGATGGGAACAACATCCGGCCCAGATGCACTAGCATAGACTAGTTAGACGGGTTGGCACTGGCAAAGCTATGAACCTACATCATCGTGGAGAAGAGAAATGATTTCAAATGCTCAACATAGGCCGGTGCTTGTTTGTCCAGCTTGTGCAACGTTTTTAGGATAGCCTTGTAGCTGAACACAGAGTGAGCATGGCAGATAATGTCAAAACTTGAAACGACATACTGCTCAGACAAATTTCCAACGGAAAACGCATTCTCTACCTTGTACCCCGATGAGTATTCCTGAAGGGCATGACCAATCTTGTAAAAGTTCAGCGCAATTGAAACCCCCCAACACAAAACTGACAAAATGACACTCACCAAACTGGTCACCATTGCAATGAGTGTAAGTGGAAGTTGACGTTTTCGCTTTAAAAACGAAATTAACAGACGGTCTTGCCTAGGTTTGCCTTCAATGAAGTAGCCGCGCAGAAGGAGACCCAATAATGGACTTTTGAATGGGACCTCATTGAATGTGCGAGACTTAATCGAACGTAAGCAAATGCATGTGATAAATAATTTTGATTCATACCGACGGGTCAACAAGCTCATTGTGATAAACTCTATTGTTGAGCAACCATTTAACCGTCCCAGCCTGAGAGTAGATTGAAGAATGAGACGTGAACGAGAAGGAAAACACTCAACGAGATCATCCTGGGCCATGTTCCCAAGATTGAAATACTGGGCAGTACGGACCCTGGCCTCCCTTCCAATGTCTAGACGAACAGCTGGTATTCCATAGCCCATCTGGCTGGATTGTGAGAGGGGAAGAAATGAATATAGAATAATCACATACAAAGCGAAGGAGGTCCTCCCTCTTGTCACAATCATTGCTAATGTCTGCAAGCGCATCAATATAGGACTGTCCTCTCCCCTCTGACTGCAGTCTCTTTATTTCCTTTGAAAATGTCTCCCAAGCAAACATCGCACTTTCTGGAAACATATCTATGACACAGGTGGCCATCCGAGTGCATCGTTTGCCAAGCAACGCGACCTTGGGATGACTAAAGTCGCCCAGAACAATTTTTCGGAAGGCAGTGTGACCCCTCGAATGAGCGGTGGTCAATGCGTTGCGATTGCTCGCTTTGATGTCCTGGACGATTAGCTGAGATACCACAATGTCAGACACCAATGACAGGGGAAAACGTGGAAGTACCTCGTTGATCTCGGGATCCTCCCCCCCGCCATCCTCGTCATCGGTACCGCCTTCAGATGGAGTGCGCTCCTCATGATGGTCGCCCCCTGAAACCATGAGATACAATGCGACGAAGCGAGTTGCAACCACCTACCTATATTGTCCTCGAAAAACTCGAGTTCCGCGGCACTGAGCTCAGTAACCGCGGTCTGTGTGACAGCGGGGTTTGAGGACTGAGTGGAAGAAGGTTGTAGTTGTGCAAGCTTTGAATCCTGGCCAGCAGTGGCAAGGGATCGCTCCAAGGTACTCAAGAAGTGCAGCTGATCCTGGTTAGTCGTAGCCACTTTGGTTTTTGATGGAATGGATGGTCCCCGAGGTGCTGCACTCCTGGGTGGACCGTTGGTTGCTGACGACGGGGGACCGTCCGAATGTCTCGGAGTTGCGGGTTTTGGTTGTGGACGATGGGCTGCCTTCTTCTTGGGGGGTGGTACGTCAGAGTGCTCCTCTGGAGGTTTGAAAGAATCCAACACAGCATCTACGTCAACACAAAGACGTTTCGAAGTGCGTCTCGGACCCTCATAAACTACTTGTCCTCGTTTACCCATTCCAAGGTGCCAGAAGGAGAGGAGCAAAGTAGTCCCACGCTCAAAATTGGTCGATGTATCCATTTGATTTGTAAGTATGCACGTGAACGATCACGTGCTCAGTAAATTGTCTGATATGCGTATTTACTCTGCAGATTGTTAATAAAGAAAGATGTCGAGGAGTCTAAAATATTATGTGAGTTCCATTCAGGGTCCCATGTCTCACGACTAGGTGTAAGCATACAGCTTTGCCGAATTTGCGAAAGAGAGATGACTGCTCCCTGCATCCGTCCCTTCGAGTCTGTCGATGGGGAGATGTTGTACATTCCCGTAACAGGATCACTCGATTTCGCGAAGCGTGTGTACCATGTAATATATGCCAGGGGACCTCTGGGCCAGTTTGCTGGTGCCTCTAGCGGGAACCCATCGTGGCTGACAATTGAGGGCAGACGAAAAATAACCCTAACTCGACCAGCACGACAGCCTAGAATGATACTGTTGGATAGCTCAAGGACTCAACCAATGCAGAGATCATACCTTGGACCGCGGTTGATTCTGCTTCATCAGTGTCCAGTATCATTACTGTGTCAAACCGTGCTATTGAGTCACCAAAACTTGGCATTGCTTTGATAACTTCCTGGTGGTCGAACCCGAGAGAGTTTGGAATGAGCTTGAAACGGTGCCAAACATCGAGTGCTGAAAATGGAAGCTCCGCGTCCAAAAATATCGATTGCCGGACTCGGTCTGTCGTAGGAAGCAAAGA
>JAACJN010000328.1:0-47016 GCA_013368555.1 Collybiopsis confluens
ACATCCATTTCACAATAGCGTACTATCTCTTTTCCTTCCTTATTGTCTTATCGCCTTATTGTTACACCTCATTCCCATTCGCTGTTATTATTCTTTCACCTCCTTCCTCTCACAGCTGCCATACACTTATTGTCTTTACACTTACTTTCTCTCGCGCTGTCGTTCTACACTCTCGCGCTATTATCTTTTCACCTCTTTGTTGTTCTTTCACTCTTATTGTCTCACCACGTATATAAGGACTGTAGATAGCTCCCTAGTTCCCTATCTCGACCTCTTGGTCATTGGGAACTAGGTTCGTGTTGTACCTCTCTCTGTTTACTCCAATACTAACTTGGTCATTGGGAACTAGTTATCCTTTGAGCCCTTGTGACTGGCCCTTCGTGCTATCACTGCTGTTGAGATCATTCATCCTTCATCACCCTTGTACGCTGCGCTTAAGTTCGGACTCCGTCGTCTTTGAAGCTTGCCGGCTACTCGGTCTGTGCTTTGTGCTTTGTGCTTGTGCTCGTGCTTGTGCTTCCTCTCGTGCTTACTCGTTCCGGTCGTTCCGATCCTCGTCGCGACACCCAGGTGACCATTCTTGGATAGCATGTCCGATCTATGAGAAGAATATATCAACAAGTAGGACATATGATTCATATTTTACTTACAAGGGCAGTCACCATAGCAATGAGAGGGATAGGTATTTGTTGTCTTTCCTGCAGATGAGCAATCAGTAGTTGATCCTGGTCCGGACTGCCTTCAATAAAATAGCCACGGAGTACCAATCCAAGGAGAGGTGCTGAGAAGGGAAATATATTGCAGGTTTTGGCCTGTCATTGAATAAGTCAGTTACAAATTTCATAAGCCTATAACCATGGGCAGGCTGGCGAGCATACCACAACATCAACCTCCCCGTGGTGGTACCTTCGCTTTTCCAACAACCAGTTGACAGCAACAATCTAGCAAAGAGTAAATAGAAGTCAGCATGGCGATAAGCAGAACCGGGGAATACTCAGCAATTTCCTCCTTTTTCATTTGGGGGATTTTGAAGAAGGTGCTGACTTGTACGCGAACATGATTACCAATGTCATATCGAACTTGAGTTTTTCCATAATTCATCTGAAGCAGTGTGAGCGGGGGCGTATCGGAAAAGAATACATAGATCAAATGACTGACAAAAATTACCAGCTTTTCCATTTCTTCTTGGCTTTCAGACATCTTGTCCAAGCAGATAATCCACTTGTCCGCTCCACCATTCTCTGCAAGGCTGGTAAGCTCTTGTGAGAATAAATCCCAGGCAAAATAGGGATCAGCTGGATACATGTCAATGACACAGACACCCATCCTTACGCAGCGCTTGGCGAATAAGGCGAGCTTCTCGTTCTCAAATTCTTTCACCGAAAACTTGTCAGAAGCTTTGGCCCTCATAGGCCTCCCACCCTTGACCACTTGTTTGTGTTTCTCCTTCTGTGGTTTGGTCATATCTTCTATAACCATCTGCGAACAAGAGTGAAGCAAAATGAAATAAGAAAAGATGACGGAAGAAAAACACACATTTTCCTCGTCCTCATGCACAAGTTCATCTTCTCCCTCACTATCCCCCACCTCCTCTACTCGCTCCTCGTCCTTACCAGGATTCTGCTCCTCCCCTTCCCCTTCATCAAAGAAGTCGAGAGTGCGGTCGTCGTCGCCCAGGTCTGGCAACGGCTGATTGACTATAGGAACATCAGACCATATTGACACAGAATAGAATGAATGAACAATGCAATTCTTACCCGCATTTTGGTTAACAAATGCTTCTTCTTTGTCATTCAAGGTAAACAACTCTATAGAGACCACAAAATTGTTAATTCTCGGGAACCGTACTTGAATAGGCGCACCTTTTCTTGGTTTCAAAAGCCCTTGTTTCAGCTTGGTTAAAGAATCTTTACCTGTCATATTACAACACTTTCGAGCCATGGACAGTTATAGTACAGAGAAAAACACACCCTTCTCAGGGATCGGCGCCGACGTCAAGAGAGTGTCCATAAAGTCGTTGGTGTCCGAAGTTCTTTTCGAAACCTGGTCTGACGGTTTGACAGTCTTGAGTGGCTGGGGTTTGGGTCTTGAGACCTCAGGTTCCGACTTCGCGTTCTTCGGGAGCACTGTTTTCGAGCTGGCTGTCCCTGCTTTCGAGCTCTTCAATGAAGCAACCATTTTTATAGATGTATTGGGCTTGGTAGTACCCGAGGTCCGACCGTTTGTCTCTTGGCCTTGAGCTTTAGCTTGAGACCGAGTGTTCCTTCCATGTTGAAAGGCTGAAAGAGTGGCTTTGAGGTCATTGCGTGGTCGTTTGGTACCAGAATCGGATGTCTCCTCAGAGACAGTGCTGACGGGCCTTTTCTTTTCACGGGTGCCCATTGAGGAAGTAAAAAAGACAAATTGACAAGACCCCGCGTTTCAGCTTTTATACCAATGTCACGTGTAAGTTTGCCCAAGTGGATCGTGCTCTTCGACATGTAGCGGGACGGAGCCAAGGGAGCAATCCTAGGCATTGAGTGATGGTGAGTAGGAAGCAAATTGTTTGCTTGAAATGTACCTTGTTTAAAGATTGAGAATCCTTGCACTTAAATAGTGGCGGAATGTCCGTGTGTGACAATATGATCTGGCTACACGAGCGGTAATAGATATGAAGGATATCGCATGTTGAGCTAAGGCATTGGTGAGCATATTCTTGGCACGTTGCAGCTAGTTTTTGGTTGCAATGGCAGAGTTGTCGGTGAAGAGGGAGAGGAAACAACTTAGGATTAGAGTTTTGTAATCGCATGTCAAACGTCGAATAAGTTTGGCGGCGGATTTCGAAACTCAGTATTGAAAGCTAGGTATAGAAAATTCAGCTTGATAATGGAACTAGAAAGTGCTGTACAAACATCGCTAGAACTGAACGGAAGTGAAGACTACTTCGAGGGTTCCACCTAATCCTTCCCCATCCTGACCACCAGTAAGTGCGTCAGTCTTTCCAGCTGCGACACTACTGTTTCCCCTTGGAAGAGTTTGTTCCCTTGATTAGTTCGGGCAGCAAGTTGCCGCTTCAGTTCCTCCATCTCCTTCTGGGTAGCCAGTTTCTGCTGTAAGTCGCCAATCTCCTTGTAGAGGGCGAGTTGTGCTCTGAGATCCTCGATCTCTTTGTCCTTCTGCTGCTGTGGGTCCCCGCTCTCCTTCTGGGCGAGTAGGGCTTTGAGATGTTCGATCTCTTGGTCCTTCTGGTGTTGTAGGTTCCCGTTCTCCTTCTGGGCAAGTTGTGCTCTAAGATCCTCGATTTCTTTGTCCTTCTGCTGTTGCAGGTCCCCGTTCTCCTTCTGAAGGGCAAGTAGTGCTTTGAGATGTTCGATCTCTTGCTCTCTCTGCTGTTGGGCATGGTGGAGAAGTACAATCTCTAGTTCCTTCTCCTCGACCTTCTTCTGCAATTCGTTGAATTCGAAGTCGTGGAGCCGTACTTTATACCTTTCCCCAGCACCGCGTGATGGAATACCTAGATATAAAGACCTTGAGAGCTGATAAACGGCAAGTGTAGTTAGTCTTACGACTCGGTTTGTAATTTGCTTTCTGTAGCTCCAGGCTGCTTGCTAAATAAGAGTCAGAAACATGTACTCTGGTTTAGTATCCAAAACTTACCTAGTTTTTGGAAAGCAGACGATGTACTGTTCACAGAGTCTGTATCAGACTCGGAATTCTCCTCACGCTCGCCATTGTCTCGGTTTTGGAGCCGTTCAGTGCTGGGCTGGTAATTGTTTGGAAGGTTGGAAGTATCCATGAAGGGGGGGAAGGAGTTTCGTCGAATGCTACCTTGCAATACATGTTTTCTAAGCAAGGTCATGGATGGGGGAGGGGTATTTTTAATCACGTTGAAGCATAGCTTCGGCCATCCCGGTTGAACCTTATCTTGGCCATTACCTTGGTCTTGACACGCGTTCTACGCATGTACTTAAATATATATACCTATATACAGTTGTTGAACGATAAAGCAAACAAATACAGAATAAACAAATAGAGCTTTAGTAGATGGTTTCAAGGTAGGTGTATTTACTGAGATGGTTATTAACCAGAAATGACGGACACTCATCCAAGATGTTTTCCGAAGTCCAATGTTTCTCCCAATTGCCTCGGCCGGGCACCATCATGCAATGCTGTCTGATATGAGAAAGAGGAATGATAGCGCCATGTGATACACCAGTTGAAGAGAGTGCTGGATCGACACGGTACATACCTGTTGCATCATCTGGGGCTGGTTTGAACCGGGTGAACCAGGTAACGTAGGCCAAGGGTTCAGTAGCCCAGTTTTTTGGGGCAGGGAACTTGAAGCCATGCCAATTGACCTGTTGAGGCAGACGGAAGATAACTCGCAAACGAGCAGCACGACATCCTGAATGGGCATTCGGATGAGGAGTGGGATAAAAAGTCTAAGGATATCTCACCTTCAACAGCAGTTGATTCTGCTTCGTCACCATCTAATACAATCACCGTGTCATAACGCGGAACGCCAAACTTTGACCTAGGAATGGCCTTCACAATTTCTCTTTCCGGATCATCTAGCAGCTTTGCCGGAGTCAGCTTGAATGAGTGCCAGACATCAACGGAGGTAAACGGAAGGGTACTTGTAGCAGTTGTGCGTTTATCTGGGCACTGATTGGGTGGAAGATAGGACTGTAAAAAGAGTTTCAATTCAACAAGGAAGCTAGGGACACCGTGTGAGACTACTATGTGTGATAGTTTTTTGTTAGGTTCCGGTGGATGTTTTGCAAGCAGAATGACCGTTGGTGATGTGGGTGATGCGGGTGATGTGGGATCCTTCTGAAGCTGCTGCTGAATGGTGGCTATAGAAGGAGAGGGACAGTTTGGAGTAGCAGCAGTCACGGACTTTTTGAAAATGGTGGCGACAGAGAATGGGGGATCTTTGACCGGCTTGTGAGCGGTGGTAGTCGAACGTAAGGTATCTGAAGCAGGAGTAGTGGTACTCGCAGATAATTGAGGTCTCCTTGTGGGTCTTGGCGCGCTCAACACGGCCTCTTCCGGACTATCCTGCAGGATCGGAGCTTCGATATCATCAGATGAATTGTCTTGAGAGGGCGCAGACACCCAACTCCGATAGAAATCAAACGAGGAAATCTTCTCATGGCGGGAGATGAACTGGACCATTTGAGGGAAATGGTTACGATGGTTACTTGCATGCCAGCCTTCCTTTGCAAAGTCGATATGAAGGCGTTCAAATGTTTCTGTATTATAATTGTCGGTTGTGCCCAACCAGCGAATGGAGTTGGTGAAATGAATGAGGGAATGAAACTTTGGTATGTTAAAATGTTCCCGTACCCCATTTTGTATGAAGTAGCGCTTGTGTTTATTCCAGACATCTAACGCGTTGTGCATATACTTGAGGGTATCCTGGTCATGCGACGGATATTGCGCCAACTGGATGAAGTGAAGAAGGCCTCTGCAAGCCGTGATTCCCTCGGACGGCATCTTACCTACCAAGCAGGCAAGTAGAATGCGTCCAATCTGCTTGTGTTCCGGCCCTGAAACCTGAGATAGAATAGATATTCCTTTTGCAAAATGACGGACACCGGAAGTTGGAGGGAGTCTTCGAATTCGTTCGTCTAGCTCATCTTCCCCCATGCTTTTTTGGATCCAGTTTACGAGATGTTTGAGAACGCCCTGATACAATTGATGCAGGACATCGGGAGCAATGCATCGATGGATATCAGTCAGAGGAAAATCTGCCCAGAAGGGCTCGTAGTTTCCACCTGCGACATTGTCTCCCATGGTACGTTTGTGCACCGCATTGCCTCCTCTACCTCGCAGATCTCTCCGTGCATCCTTGATGGTTTGGTGAGTCCAATCTTGGGTCCGAGGCTGACTGGGGGATGGAATATCCAGCTCATTTGCTGGACACCGACACTTTGGACAAGTACCATATTTTGTACACGCTACCAAACACTGCTCGGGGTAGTCAGCCACATAGGTTGCAAGCAGTGGATATACCTTTCGCACTTTTCCATCACCGCCAACCATATTTATGCCCATTCCATGAGGGTTCCCAGCAGCCTTCAATGGCTTGAGTACAATGGCCATGGAACGGTGGAAAAGTTCGTAATTACAAAGCTTGAGAGTGGTTTGGGATAAATTATCTGTGGCAAGTTTTTCGACTGAGAGATACGCGATAAGAATACATGCTTGAGCTCCGGGTTTCTGTCGCAAAGCCTTCGGGATGTTTCCAATCGTAAGGTAGACCGGATAGGCCGCCTTGCTTCCGGAGAATTGTGTTAGCTGCGTCTTGTCAGTAGCAATGATCACAGGAGCTATTGTCCCTCCTTCCGGAATGACGCTCTGGGAAATTGAGGTGAGTAAAGACTTGTAAAAAGTATTCACAAACCTACATACCTGAGCTGCGTTCCAAAAGCTTCCACTCCACATTTCCGAGAATACTCGCTCCTCTTCTGTCTGAGTAGAGCTGCGAAACATCTTGCCGGGCTTGTAGACAAGGCACTTTGCAAAAGACGGATCACCCCAGAGGGCCTTGATAGCCTTGATGGGGTCTCTGTGATGTATGGTGAAATACTCAGTAGGTCTGTCTTTGAACGAGAGTCGCTTGGTGAACCAAGGCCCACAACGCTCCGGGATCTGATCGACTTGCTCTAACATGGACCGAGAGCTTGTGAAGCTCAACCCCAATTTTGCCTTAACCTAGCCAAAAACTTGTATTAGCGTGAACATTACTTATAAAAAATTCCAACACACCTCAGGTATGAGTAAGAAACGATTGAACGCTCCCTGAGATACCTTTTCCTTCACCGCCCATTGTGCTAGCTCCCAATCCAGGCGTGAATTGAATGGGCCATACCATTTGACCTCCTCAGTGTCCCCCCCTTTGATGCTCTGCCAACGTTCATGAACAGTGTGTTCTTGACCATATATTCTTCCAGCCGTCGGGTGCCATTGCCAGCTTACAGAATTGTCGTCTTCGACCAGGAAGCGGTTCATAGGACGGTAGGAGGGGGAGGAGGTATCCGGAGTTGAGGCAATATCAGTTTCATTGCTGGAGGCACTTTCAGTGACGAGATCTGGTAGAAAGTTGAAGGTGTTTTCTACTTTGTCCAACTCTACGCCATAGAGATCCTGGGCCATTCTATTCATATCCTGCTCAAAGAGGGCGTTCTCTGCTTCATCTCCGAAATCAAGAGCCTCTTCTTCGCTAAAAATGCTACCCTCCTCATCGAACAACTTGTCCTCTTCATTGTTTCTAGTGTCGACCTCCATATTGCATGCTAGGAGAAAGGAATCCCCATCCGGGTGCGTGTGCATGTCGAGATCAAGTGGTTCTGCGACGGGTACGTTTGCCATAGATGGTCCAGTGGTTGTAGGCTGCGAATAACGGGTGCGTTTTTTACTGCGAGAGTTGCTACCTCGAGTAGCACCATGGGCTGCTTTCACAGTGCTAGAGAAACGACGGCTATTTGCCAGAGCCTGCTGGCAAATGTGTGCTCGATGCTGAGGGTCTGTTCTCTGTTGAAGGTGCGCCAATTGGTCTTGGGGACGAGAGAATAATCTTTTACAAGTGGTGACGGGACACTCGAAATCCATTGAACGGTGTACATTCAAAGGTATACCTATATAGAAACTAAGAGAGCGTAGAACCAAAGTTTGGTTTGCCAATGAGAAGAAAGCACGTAGTCAGCTGATTTAGGTGAGAATTTAGTTAGGTAAGGACATTCGATGGTAGTACAGACACACCGTATTACAAAAAAAGACACGTTAGATCATATGGACAGACAACTACAAATGTACAAGCTGCTCAAATGTCACAATCCCGCAAGAGTTCATGTGCCAGTCTCAGGCATTTTCCGACCATGTTATCGGTGAACACAAGACGGTCTGAAGAGCAATTGAGTTGGACTTTGCGGAACTCCAATACATGCTGGAGATGCCATAAGGTGTGCACACCACAGTCGTAGGTGTTTGGTGTCGTGACAACCGGTACTTACATCATTTTTCTCACATTCTATTCATTTATCCCACGCCACCTCTTTTCTTTATCATGTGATCGTGCTTATTACTCACACTTCTTCGACTCATTGCTTCACATCCATTTCACAATAGCGTACTATCTCTTTTCCTTCCTTATTGTCTTATCGCCTTATTGTTACACCTCACTCCCATTCGCTGTTATTATTCTTTCACCTCCTTCCTCCCACAGCTGCCATACGTTTATTGTCTTTACACTTACTTTCTCTCGCGCTGTCGTTCTACACTCTCGCGCTATTATCTTTTCACCTCTTTGCTGTTCTTTCACTCTTATTGTCTCACCACGTATATAAGGACTGTAGATAGCTCCCTAGTTCCCTATCTCGACCTCTTGGTCATTGGGAACTAGGTTCGTGTTGTATCTCTTCTTCAGTGTCAATATCTAACTTGGTCATTGGGAACTAGCTGTCCTCTGAGCCCTTGTGATTGGCCCTTCGTGCTGTCACTGTTGTTGAAGATCATTCATCCTTCATCATCCTTGTACGCTGCGCTTAAGTTCGGACTCCGTCGTCTTTGAAGCTTGCCGGCTACTTGGTCTGTGCTTTGTGCTTTGTGCTTGTGCTTGTGTTCGTGCTTCCTCTTGTGTTTCCTCGTTCCGGTCGTTCCGATCCTCGTCGCGACATTAGGTCGAGATCTCTTGCTGCGCCGATAGCCTAGTCTCAGGTTGTCCCCGCAGAAAGTTTTACCATCACGTCTTCCTACTCGGCACACGTTTCCGACTCTGAAGATCCCGAATACGACTGCACCAATTTAGCCCACGCTTGGGACACTGTTGATAAAACTTACGTCCATCGAAGAGTAGCTGATACACCATCCGCGTGGTTTGATTGCCACAACCAACCCTGTCCCAACACTACTGAATCACATTCTATCCAAACCGAACGTCGTACAGGCAGAACCAGACGCCTTTTGATTCCACTATCGCAAATAGAAACATTTGAGCAGAACCCACCTACATCGAGCCTACCTATCACCGCACCTCCTCCCTGTTTCGGAAGAACCTCGAACCCAACCAGTTCCCGAGCCTCCCCCGCACTCATCGCACCATTCCCACGTCGTTCAGTGGACACAGACGTTGTTATCTCCGCAGTAGGACAAGCTTTGATCCCTACTAGAGCTGAATCAGTACCCGGGCCAATCAGAGTTGATACTCCCCCTAACCCTCCTATCCAACCCGATCCCGTAATGGCACAAGTCACCGGACAAGATGTCCTCCGTGCGCTTAACGATCTAGCCACCAATCAGGCAGCATTGCAACGAGTAGTGACAGATGTGGTCACCAGCATGAACAATAACAAAGGGGTCAGCAAACCTCATAACTATAATGGAATAGGCAGCGAAGACGCACGCCGTTTCCTTGCTGCATTCGAAGTCTGGGCACAGGGAATCCCCAACCTCAGAGCCTTGACTGGAAACGAACCGGTCAAATCCGCGATCTCATTCCTTGAAGGGGATGCTGCTATCTGGGCCACCCCTATTGCCGAAAACATCAGCGCACACACCTCTAACAACAATGTTCCCCTTACGTACCCCGATTGGGCAGATTTTAGAGCTGCCTTCACTGCTCGCTTTGAGACAGCAGATCCGGTCACAGATGCAAAAAACATGCTAAAGGCTCTCTATCAGGGAAAGAATTCTGTAGCCGCCTACGCCGCCACCTTTAAACAGTACTCCGAGCGCACCGGATATTCTGACACTGATCTCCGGGACAAATTCTACGACCACCTGACAGATAGGGTCAAAGACGGTTTGGTACACTCTCAGGCCAACACCTCCTTGCTGGCCAATCTCATCACCGAAGCTACCAGAATTGATAATCGGATAAATGAACGATTCAGGCAGAAGACGCCCTTCAAAGCAGTCACTCCTGCCACTCATAGCCTCCAACCAATTAACGCCCCCTTCATCGCTCATCGAGACCCAAATGCCATGGACGTAGATGCCACTCGTACGGTGACAAACAAGAGTTCAGATGACTATCGAAGGTTCATGACGGGAAGGTGTTACGGATGCGGATCGAAGAACCACCGAAAGGCGGACGGGCATCACGAACGGGATGTTTGTGAGCACTGCGGACTTACAGGCCACTTGGCCAGTGTCTGCCGTCGTAAGTATCTAGGTTTGACGGGACGAGCTGCCCCTCGTAACATTTCGGCCACCCCTACGATGGAATCTTCTACCTCCACCATCGTGGCAGCTCCGCCTGCCACCGTCACGCCGGATCTTGCTCAGGTTCTTCAACAACTTGCTGCGAATCAACAGATGTTAGCTACCCAAATTGCCGAATTGCGCCAGAATTTTTAAAGTGGGAACCCGCCACGGCTGCCGCCTGGTTCCCCGAATTGTACTCTTATAAATCATCCATTTATGCATCTATCTCCTCCTGTACTATCGGTTCTATTCAATCTAGCGATGTGTCTCATTTTCGCATACCGATTAAGTTACAAGGAAGATTCAAGAGTACAAAAAGCGCAGCAATGATAGACTCTGGTGCAACAGGTCTTTTTCTTCATCAACGATTTATAAATCAAAATCGCATCCTCACCCGACCTCTCCTTCATCCGATCACCCTGTACAACATCGATGGAACCCCTAATACTGCTGGAAAAATCACACACTCTGCTCGTCTACTTTCCACTATCGATCGAAATTCACCCCAACTTCTCGAGTATCTCGTCACCAATCTAGGAACAGAAGATGTCATACTAGGCTTACCCTGGCTTCGGAGGGTCAACCCTCACATAGACTGGAAACAAGGCCGTCTTGCCATCACCGCCCCTATTTCCTCTCCTATGACAATTACAGATGAACCTGAACCTCGAAAATCTAATGTTGGAGGAACCACAATCGACAAAATTCTGGAACCTAATCCTGAATACATTCCGTTACCAGAACCAGACGAAGAGGAGCTACTGAGTCAGGAAGTATCCGATACTGAGGCCCCTCTATATCGATTAAATGGGAATCGCAAACGAAGAAGGGCCCTTCTTCGTGCCGGAATTCTAGATCATGCAGCGGAAGAACTTTGGTGCGCCGCAGGGTATACTTATTCGCAAAAATTGGCAGAAGCAGCGAACAAGGACAAGCCAGCGAAAACCTTTGAAGAACTCGTCCCCGTTGAATACCGTCGCCACACCAAAGTCTTCTCAGAAAAGGAATCCGAACGACTACCTGCACACAAACCTTGGGACCACGCAATCGACCTCAAACCGGACGCCCCCGAAACTCTACGTACGAAAATCTATCCAATGTCTCTTAATGAACAAGCAGAAGTGGACAAATTTCTGAAAGAAAACTTACGAAAAGGGTATATTCGGCCCTCTAAATCCCCTCTGGCCTCTCCTGTGTTCTTTGTCAAAAAGAAAGATGGAAAATTACGCTTTGTTCAGGACTACCGAAGACTCAACGAATATACCATTAAAAATCGATATCCCCTCCCCCTGATTTCCGACATCATTAGCTGTCTCCGAAAATCCAAAATCTTCACCAAGTTTGACGTACGATGGGGTTACAACAACGTTAGGATCAAGGATGGACATGAATGGAAAGCGGCATTTACCACTAATCGAGGGCTCTTTGAACCACTAGTAATGTTCTTCGGATTAACAAACTCCCCCGCTACGTTCCAAGCCCTCATGAACTCTATTTTCACTGATTTGATTGCTGCTGGAAAGGTTGCTGTCTACCTCGACGACATTCTCATCTTTACCGAAACCCTAACGGAGCATCGGTCTATTGTACATGAAGTCCTCACCCGCCTAAACCAACACGATCTGTATCTCCGGCCAGAAAAATGCGAATTCGAACAATCATCTATGGAGTACTTGGGACTCATCATTGGAGAGGGAGAAGTGCGAATGGATCCAGTCAAGGTTGAAGCAGTCAAAAACTGGCCTACACCTTCTTCGCTACGTGATTTACGAGGCTTCCTTGGATTTGCTAACTTCTATCGGAGGTTCATCGAAGGTTTTGCAAAAAAGGCCCGACCGCTCAACGATCTCACTCGAAAAGACATCAAATGGAACTGGGGAACTCAACAACAAGAGGCATTTCAGTCACTTAAAGACACCTTCATCGCCTCCCCAATTCTTGTCTTATGGGATCCCAACAGACCGACCAGAATTGAAGTCGACGCCTCGGGATTTGCCACTGGAGGGACTCTATCACAAATGCAGGATGACGGGCAATGGCACCCAGTGGCGTTCCGGTCAGCCTCTATGGACCCAGCCGAGCGAAACTATGAGATTTACGACCGAGAAATGTTGGCCATCATTGAAGCATTAAAGGATTGGCGAAACTTCTTGGAAGGACTACCGGAAGCATTCGAAATCATCACCGACCATCAGAACCTAGAATTCTGGAGAACAGCACAAGACCTTAGTCGAAGACAGGCTCGATGGGCCTTGTGGCTGTCTCGGTTTGATTTTCGTCTTAAACACCGTCCTGGAAAAACAAACACCCAAGCTGACGCCCTATCTCGTATGTCCCAATTCCAGGTATCCGATGCCGATGACAATCAAGAACAAATCGTCCTACATCCCGAACACTTCATTAATGCCGCCACCACCGTCCTATTCCATAATCCCCTCTATGATCAAATTCGCAGTGCTAGTGAAAGAGAAGCAGAGGTACTTGAAGGATTAAAGCAGATTAAAAGCCCACAGAAATTAGTCGGAGGATTACCAGAATGGAGAGAAGAAAATGGTCTAGTCTTTTATCGAAACAAAGTGTACGTGCCACCAAGTCCTGAACTACGAAAGGCAGTGCTGATCCAATGTCACGATGCTCCAACTGCTGGACATCCGGGTCAGCACGGGACCTTAGAACTAGTGAGCAGGGAGTTCTGGTGGCCCGGAATGCGCTCCTTTGTGGACAAATACGTCGATGGCTGTGATCCGTGCCAACGAAAACGCCTAAACCCTCATTATTCCTCATCCCTGCAACCTCTCCCCGTTCCCAGCGGTCCTTGGGAAGATATTGGCGTCGATCTAATTGGCGAACTACCCATGACGCAGGATGGACACAATGCAGTCATCACATTTGTCGACCACTACACCAAAATGATCCACTGTCTCCCCACAACCACTGAAATCACTGCCGAAGGGGTTGCCGACTTCTACTACCGAGAAATATTTAGACTCCACGGACTTCCCAGACGGTTCCTCTCAGATCGTGGCCCTCAGTTTGCTGCTGAAGTGATGCGCCACCTACTAAAGCTACTCGGTGTTGAATCTGCGCTCACTACGGCATATCACCCAGAAACCAACGGACAGACTGAACGAGCTAATCAGGAAATCGAGCGTTACATCCGGATGTACACTAGCCGACGCCAAGATAACTGGGACCACCTGCTACCTACTGCCGAATTCGTCATTAACTCCCGTATCCACTCAGCCCATAATCATTCCCCTTTCGAAGTCCTCTACGGATATACTCCTGAATTTAACATCCCTGTCGGAGTGTCCAAATCGTATCCCTCCATCAATCAAAGGCTAGAAGTCCTCCGTCACGCAAGGGAAGATGCGGAGGCTGCACTCCGCATGAGTAAACAAAGAATCAGAGAATCGGTAGCAGGGAAGGTACAGGAATTCGAAGTAGGCCAACCTGTATGGCTTTCCACCAAAAACGTTAAAATCCAACAAAAACATGGAAAACTTGGAAGCCGTCGCCTAGGACCATTCGAAGTCGCCGAAAAGACCGGGCCACTTACATACCGACTCTCCCTTCCCTTCTGGATGAAAATCCATGACAACATTCACGTCGATCGCCTATCTGCCTGGAAAGGAAATGAAGTCAATGGAATTACGCCACCGCCACCAGAACCCGAAATCATCGATGGTGAAGAACACTGGGAAGTAGATCAAATTGTGGATAGCAGGATATTTGGACGATGGAAGAAGCTCCAATTTCTGGTTAGATGGAAAGGTTACGGCGAAGGAAAAGAAAATTGGGAACCAGAGGAAAATTTGGTGGGAACGAGCGACGAAGCTATTGCTGACTTTTATCAGGCTCATCCTAGTGCCCCACGAAAAATTTCAGCCACCGTTTTTCACTCCCTGCCCTGGCAACCATACGGGAACTTTACAGAAATCGTCGCTGGGACATCGACTGTAGAAGGGGGGTAATGTCGTGACAACCGGTACTTACATCATTTTTCTCACATTCTATTCATTTATCCCACGCCACCTCTTTTCTTTATCATGTGATCGTGCTTATTACTCACACTTCTTCGACTCATTGCTTCACATCCATTTCACAATAGCGTACTATCTCTTTTCCTTCCTTATTGTCTTATCGCCTTATTGTTACACCTCACTCCCATTCGCTGTTATTATTCTTTCACCTCCTTCCTCCCACAGCTGCCATACGTTTATTGTCTTTACACTTACTTTCTCTCGCGCTGTCGTTCTACACTCTCGCGCTATTATCTTTTCACCTCTTTGCTGTTCTTTCACTCTTATTGTCTCACCACGTATATAAGGACTGTAGATAGCTCCCTAGTTCCCTATCTCGACCTCTTGGTCATTGGGAACTAGGTTCGTGTTGTATCTCTTCTTCAGTGTCAATATCTAACTTGGTCATTGGGAACTAGCTGTCCTCTGAGCCCTTGTGATTGGCCCTTCGTGCTGTCACTGTTGTTGAAGATCATTCATCCTTCATCATCCTTGTACGCTGCGCTTAAGTTCGGACTCCGTCGTCTTTGAAGCTTGCCGGCTACTTGGTCTGTGCTTTGTGCTTTGTGCTTGTGCTTGTGTTCGTGCTTCCTCTTGTGTTTCCTCGTTCCGGTCGTTCCGATCCTCGTCGCGACATTTGGCTGGAAATGAACCTGCCAGATAGTGTGAGTAATAAGAAGTTGGGGCAAGAGGAGTTATTTGACTTACCTTGCTATGAGGGTCGCAAATCCAATCTGTGCCAGGGTTTTTACTCAAACAAACGTCATCACCTCTGAGGCGACCAAGAACTTCGGTCAGCCACATGAGAATCTGGAAGATGGCGTCAGGTAGAGAACCCAAGTTGTTTGATGTATCTTACCAACATTAGGTTAGTATTTTTACGTTGAGCTACAGGCTTTTGTCGGTTTGCCTCACACCGCTCCCGTAAGCTGTCGTATATTTCGATTCTTTTGCAGCGAAAATCAATGTATACAGAGTACCAATGAGAGTTATCTTCGTGGATGGGGATGAATACTGAGTCCCATGTTTCAAGACCAAGCCGGGTCTAGTGAGAAATCAGTGCAAGAACATGCAGGTGAAAATAAGGCTCTATACCTGAGCTGCTCAACACCATTGTATCACTTTGGCTTCATCTTCCTCAGTAAGGGCACCACTTTTTGCCGTCAGACAGGAGTTTTGCTGAAAGAGGTGCTTGCTGGCAAAGAAGGTACCTAGTCCTAGGGTAGTCCGACCCCTACCGCTGCACCACTTTTCAACAAAATAATTGATAATTTCGTCGTTCACCCAACGACCAACCCCAAGCGTGCTAAAGTCGTGATTGACAATATTTTTGACAGTTTTCCAAGAGTGATTTGGGTTGCTGGACACCTGATTCTGGTTAGACAGTTGAGTAGGCTCAGACATAGACAAAACCTACCTCGTGCATAAGCGCATTCAACATCTGCTCTGCCGCTCTGGGACGTTTGTCAAGAGCCCTGGACCACCAATTCTCCAAAGATTCTCGCTTGGCATTCACACAGCCAAGAAGAAGGCGGAGATTCCCAAGAATTACAAGGGCACGATTGTCGGATGACAGGATGGGGTGACGTCTGGCAGATGAGTTGCATCTTGGGGACAGTGGTTGAGAGCTGAAGAGAAATTTCCCGTAGCCTTTTGCTCTGGGCCTCATAATCCGCATAGAGATGAGTGTCGAGACCTTTGGATAGGGACAAATGGAACTGTTGATCAAGGAACCTCCTGAAGTCAGCAACGTTTGAGACGGTGACAAGACTACGTATCGAGATGAAAGGTAAGTAGCTCTGGCAGTTTTTGATCAACGCTACAAGTTGGTGAAAGTGGCCGACATTGCAGCTACATGCATGACGAAAGGGCTTGCATTCCAGAGGGGAACAGTGGAGGGGTTTCCTCGTGCGCAAACGAACCATCCAAGTCGGAGATATCCTGGAAATGAAGGTGGTGAGCTTGACAACTCAAAGAAACACAAGAAAATTGAAAATTGAGGACCTCGTCGACATGATGGTTTGTGACCAAGGCATTTGTGGCAGTGCCGGCCGACGCTGGCACTGCCACCGAAGTATACACGTGTTGGCTTTGCAAAGATATAACAGAGTCAAGATTTTTGCTTCTAAGTTGGTACGAATACAGAAAGATGAGTAAATTCAATGATATAGCAAAGTACATATCATAACTAGCAGAGACCCATGCCGGGCATTATTTCTCGGCTTCAGTTTGTGGTCGGACATGGTCATCTGCAGAAAACCGAGCGTGTCATCAGGAGGAGGAGGAGAGGAGGGAGCGAATGGACATACAGAATCCAGGGATCTGCATCTGCCCCAGGCAACACAGGCTAAGCGGACAATAAACCCAAGTATAAAATAGTTTTGGAGTGTCAAAACAGTCAAAATGAATGGATGTTGGAGCGTCGAAACAGTTGTCAAAGTGAATGAAGAGAGTCAGACATAGGATTGTTTGACAAAAAGTAAGCTTACAGTGTTATTTGAGCAGCCATAAAATAGGTGACACAAGTATTAGAGGAAGAACCTGATGTCAGAAGCAGAGTGATGGAGGAGAGGAAAGAAGGCGTTGAAACGCGAAAGCCAAGATTTATCCAAGCACTTCCTAATATGATCGCGTAGGTGGAGCTCTGCTAGCCAATCAAAACCTCTGAACGCAAAGTCTCTTCTCTATTATTGTAAGGACAGAACAGCGAGGAGAGTTTGAGTTCATGCTCGGAGGGGACAGAAAATGATATATTTTGAGTACTAAAACAGTAAACTGAATATAGTAAGAGCCATACACCAAACAGCAAACAGGGTCGCAAATACCCACCTAAGCAACCAAAAATTCAGAGAGCCACTGCAAAAAACCCATGACGTCGTAAGTTTTCAGGGAAAAAGCAAGTACATCATGGACACCATAAAGTATGGAAGCCGAAAACCTAGAAGAGGGCAAGCTGAGGCATCAGAATGACATGGGAAAAGAAATGACCAGTGAAACAAAAGGAAAGCGTTGAGAGAGCATGAGGGAAAGAAGGAAAGAAGGAAGCAACAGGAAAGGCTATGTTAAACGAGATACAGTGGCTGTGCATGTCATGTGACACGCCAAAATTGGCAGTGAATTTTTTTTCTGTTCTGTTCTCGCTACATACATATTGCTTGGCCGCAAATAAATTGTTTCCTTCATTCAATCCATGAAAAGCAAACGGAAGGCACAGAAAGCAGCTGCTTCTTGGGCTTGCACCGCGCAATTCGCTCAGTTAGATGGGCATCAGCTATCAAATTGAGTAGCGAGAGAGCTGGATGCATAAATTTCCTTATATAGTAATTATGTCTAGTGTTGGGAAGGCTTGACTTGGAACGGCAGCATGCCGAAGCCAAGCTGTCGGAAGCCAAGCCGCAAGCTGTTTTCGGCTCGGGGGCTAATTTGGCTTAGTGCCGGCTTCAAGCGGCTTCACGCTGTAGCACGTTACCTGATTTGGAATTCAACCGAAAACTGCCACGTCGCCGTTCTGTTATCCCTCTTGTCGATCCTTTGCATGCTCTTGGGTCGCCATTATCATCTCCTGCAGTCTGGGGAGCCTTAGGGATGCTGTTGAGTGTGTATGAAATGGAAGGGTTCACAGCTGCAGTTTACCATCTGTAAGTCTTACTCTTTTCGTAAATTCATCCGCTCTCTTATTGATGATTTTCTTCGTGGTTTCTTTTTTTTTCTAGCTCACTTGTATGGCCTTAATGTCAGGCGCCAACCAGCCCGGAAGAGCATATTGCGGAGGTTGTCAAGGGAGTGTAGAATTTCCCATAATTAGGTCTGTTTTAGTTCTGGTTAAAAATGATTTGAGCGTTGAATGTCTTCTAGATTTTATGTACATTCGGATGCGTAGATATACTCTGAGGCTCAATACACACAAAGCATTTTATTTCCAATGCCCCACGCTCTGTATGCGTCCGATTTTTACTATCAGTTGATTGGATGGCTATGCTGTTTCAGCGTATCTGTCCATACTTGCTTGCTTACTTCTGCGTCCGCCCTGATTCTGGTTTCAGCATGTTTGCAACTATGCTTGTACATTCTTATGCCTTCCCCAATTGATCTTTTACTGAACGTGCGACAGGAATGTTTCCGATTTTTCTACTCCGATTTTTCTACTTTGCTGAGGTATATAAAGCCTTATGGATCCTGTTGCATGTTCATCTTTGACTGCACTTATGCCTCGCCGCGGTACTACTGTCACACCAATGCCAAATGGTGCTCTTCAGACAACGTTTCATATTCAGCTTGGAGCACCGCCTGCACAAGGGACTCAGAATCGCAACAGACGGGACACCTCAAGTGGAGAAGAAAATATAGAGGAGGCTCCTAGTAGTAAGCATAGACTTGTTCGGGCGTTGATTTAATGATTGATTACTTGCTCAGCTGCTCGAGCCACCCGAGCCACCAATAGACGTACCAATCGTGCTCGGACTGGCACAGCATCTCAAGCTCGTCGCCCAGCTGCACAAGCTCTTGAGCAGGAGCTACAGCGCAATGGTAGGGTGCATTTTTATTGCCCAGGATATGTCTGATTGCTTAAATCAAATGCCGCTGTTCGACCTGAGGTAGTTCTGCCTCGAAATCTAACTCAGACTTCAGGTACCAGTCCACCAGCAACACCACCACCACGTCAACAACGTGGAGTTACAGTCCACTTTGCTGATGAAAGCCCTGGTGAAGTATTTGACTTCTCGGGACTATCACCTGAAACACCTCTCAGGGCTCACGACTTGCGCACCAGTGATCACTCTGATATTGTAACATCTCTGATGACTCCTACTCACGTGGGTCCCCAGCAAACTCCGAGCCGCATATCTCAACATCAAACACCGGAGTCTGTGCGCCGTACACCTCATGCCCGCCCACCTGCACTTGGCCGCTCTCCATTTCAACGCATCTATCGCCCTCGAGCTGGAGCCCATGGTGGTCATCGTGCTGCTGATGTGTGGACATTCTTTACAGAGATTGAAGGAAAATCTATATGTCACTTCTGTCGGTTCGTATTCAAATATCTATATACTGTAAATCCTTTGCTCATAATACCGCCTTTGTAGAAAGCTCATGGAAGGTGGAAAGCCTGTACCATTCCATGAATATGGCCAGCAGACAGGAACGGATGGACGTCGTCAACATCTTATCAAGAATCATCACGATGAATGGATTGAATCCTGCATTACACTCGATATTGCACTGACCGCTGGTCCTGCAAAAGTGGCTCTTCAAGATTATCAATCTCGTAAAGGCCTTGCTGAACCCAGCGTACCCTTTACCTCCACCAGTCAAAGCCTTCCACACGGCCCGTTCTCAAAGGAGGCTTTTGTAGACTCACTAATGATATGGATTGTAGCTGATGATCAGGTATGTCCAGAGTGTTGGATTATGCCTTCCGTTCTAATTCTTTTTGTAGTCTTTGAATGTAGTTGAAAGCTGGCACTTTCGAAATATGCTCCTGCAGCTGCGGAGCCAGCTCAAAGAGTCTGATATACCCCATCGACATACATTGCGCACACGTATTCTGGAAAGTGTAGATGAGTATTGGAATGAAATTGCAAAGGAAATGCAGGTTTGTTGACTGTATTACATTTTTTTCATCATTCTCATTTTTAAATTAGAGCGCCGAGGGCACTGTATCTATCACTGATGATATCTGGACGGACTTAGAAAAGCGCGCTTTTCTTGCTATCACTGGCCACTGGATATCAGCAAAAATAATCAAGACAAGTACAGGTGAAAAAAAGGAGCTAACCATGCATTCAGCTCTTATTGGGTTTGTTCGCCTTCCCGGTAGTCATACAGGTCATCATATTTCAGAGGCTTTTGTTTCTGTAATGAACAGACTTGGTCTCTTAAATAAGGTATGTATCTGTTGATACTTGATTATTTTGCCATACTGAATTGGTAACAGATTGGATGGATCACGTCAGACAATGCCTCAAACAATGATACTTTCATGGCTTGCCTTTCTCAATCCTTACGGGCTCATAGACCAGACTTTATTTGGGATCCACGTGAGCGTCGAATAAGGTCAGACACCTCAACTTCTACGCTTGTTCTATCTGATGATGATATATAGATGCTTTGCACATATTGTGAATCTTGCGTGCAAAGCACTTCTGGCGGAGCTGGAGGGAATGGGCCATCAAGCTCTTCCACGTCTTCGGCAGCTTGTCAAAACTGTACGTTTATATCTTTGTATTTCATACTGCTTATCCATCATTTTCTATCAGATACGTGGCTCAAATCTTCGCCGCGACCATTTTATTCACTGTGTCAAGCAGATTATGCAAAAGGAGTTACAGCTTATTCTTGACATGGATATACGCTGGTCCTCAACATATTTGATGGTTGAACGTGGTATAATTCTTCGACTGGCAAGTATAAACTTTTCTAACTCTTAATCAAGCGCTGACAAAAGTTTTTAACAGGCTATCTCAAGATTTTTCACATGCGATGATTTTCAAGACCTCGCTCGTACCCATTTTCTCTCTGATGAAGACTGGGCTTTACTCATTGAGATGAAAAATGCACTAGAGGTTTGTGCCTGTCACCTCGATGTGTGAATATTGACCTTACCTTCCAGCGACATTAGGTTCCACATTTATTTCAACAATGTTTATCCTCAGAAAAAACTCCTACTTTGTGCGATGCAATTCCTGCTTTCGAGGCCATGGCAGCAAAATGGTTAGATCTACAGGATACCTCTCCTCGTCTTTCTGCCGCTCTCAGAGCAGGATTAGACAAACTGAATGAATATATCTATCTCATCCGTCCTATTCCTGCATATACCTTAGCCATGGGTAAGTCCTCCCTCATGCCCGTTTGACATTGGACAGTTACTGATATATTGAAGCTATCAATCCCGTTATGAAATTGGACTTTTACCAAATTTTTCAGCCAGACCAATTTTTCAATGCAAAGAACGTGTTTATTAATGCAGTCAGCTCAATTTTTTTCTATTTTCATGCTGATTCTGATTTTATCAATCAGCTTGCGACATATTCTGCAACTGAGGATGCACAGGTTCGACTACAGGCATCCTCTAGTATAACGGAGACTATTCAATCATGGGCCGATCGCATGCTCCGAGGCTCAACCGATTCTTCATCTTCCGCAAAGTGGTCCCTTACAGAAGAGGTAGACCAGTATCTTGCAGAACACTCATCAGCAACATCAAGTATTGTTTACTGGCAGGTACGTGATGTTTTATTTTTGTACAGTGGCTATCTCAAATATCAGTTATAGGAACATTGCACGCGCTATCCCACCATATACAAGCTGGCCATGGATGTTTTACCAATTCAGGGAACATCTGTACCATCAGAACGTGTTTTCTCTTCTGCTGGGGAGACCAACACCAAGCGACGCAGTCGAATTAGTCCGGAGATGATGCAAGCGTTGCAAGTTTTAAAGTTCGGCATTAAATCCAGAGGTAGTCTTAATTTTACAGCTGGCTTGACTCAAGAGGAGCAATTACAGTACCTGGAATCAGTTACCGAAGACCGCTTCACTGTCCCCTCCGATATGAGAGCGTATATTGACAGCTTACATTGTTGCGAGTAGTTTTAAAATGTTAATTTCCTAATTAAGTAACAATGTCTCAACGCCGCGGCATGCTATGGCTTGAGCCAAGCTGCAGTCCCAATTTAGCAAATCAAGTCATGATCATGCCAAAGCCGATGTAAGTCATGCCGTGCCGCGCCAAGTCAAGCCTTCCCAACACTAATTATGTCATGTGAATTATACCCATATATGGTAACCTGCCAAATTGATGTCCGTCAATTTTTTACCTCCCTCATTTTTGACCCAATATAAAATCCCTCTTGGGGATCGAAAGGGAATATCAAATGCAGCATTTTGGCAAGAGGAATAAGAAATTGGCTCACGTGCACATGTGCAGGAACTGTTGCTCAAAAGTAGCGGCAACTAATGGGCCGGCACCATAACTACTGTTTTTACTGATCAATATAATTTGTTAGCCAAGGATAATAGAAATAATAGAACCTAGTATGCCTGAATATTGATACTATAAAGATTTGTAATTGCTTATAAAGGGAGACCCTGGGAGCGCCTAGGAGCCCATTGGAGAGACAGGAATTTTATGAAAATCCCTGGGTAGCCGTAGTACTCTGGAGAGCATAGGGCATGGTATGATGCTTTCCAATGCTCTAGAATTATGTCATTACTCTAGATATATATTGATTGATCCTGGCTAAGAGTAATTTTCGTGATGGACTGCGGACTTGCGCGGTTAGCGTGGTTTTGAAGATTGTACCGAGAGGACATGACGAGAAATTTTTTGAAGAGAGAAAAGATTTTCGAGATTTTGGGTCGAGGTCGGAAAGGTCCAGGAGATCAAGCTGGGCGTATTCCAGAGGCAACGGCCTTAGAGTTTTTTTGAAAGTAGATAGAGAGTGTAGTTGCTGGACTGTCAAAAATATGTGACGGTAGTCACACGGAGAGTCGCTCGGAATGACAGAGATAGCGCTGTAATCCGAAGAGAACTAACTATCTACGATACAGGCTTAGGCTTATATACGAGTCGGAAAGGGCGGTCCGAGGCTAAAAGGACCCGCCGTGCTACAGTTAGTCCGTTCTTCTTCTGAGCCCCCTCGACTCCATCTATAGCTCGATGGGAGAAACATACTTACATCTGTTCCAGACATACTTTCTGAGTCACGGTCGATGACGCAGCGGTATTGCAGATGAGATGAGAGTGGAAGATGGACATGATAAGCGTTCCCCTAGGAGCTGTGGTCGTGGGCCGGCAAACGCGTCAAGAGCAAGGACATGAAGGCATATGAAACGTGCAAGGCGGTGCAAGTTTGGCTCGGCCGGCAATTCACGTGACCAACGGTTTTACTATGACTTCTACTAGTGATGGCGAGGATATCGATCCTCTCTTCTACAGCCCTTCACCCACTGCCATGTCTCCCAAAGCACTACCCCGAGCGCCATCTACTTCTTCATCATCTCCTGCGCCATCTCCCGTAGCCGGACCATCCGCTACATCTTCACCACAATCCTACTACAGCTTTATCTTCGAATTCGGTGGAACTCTGGTCCACTTTGACTCGATTCCCAAGTCCGAAGTCGCAGAGGAGAATAGGATTATAATGCGCGCTATTCCGAATGTCATCGTGCCACTCATGCGTAAGCACGACCCCAGGATCGTCGACCCACCGGCTAGAACCCACACCAAAGTCTTCACCATCACCTATGAAGCTCACAACACGCTTGGTTTTCAAGTCGGCCGGAAGACGAATCTCAACCTCACAAGCTCTGAACGGTTTCAATTGAGTCTAGGGCACACAATGCCCGATTACATGTTGGTCATCTATCGTACGTCAAATAGTGTGACTCAACCTGGATGTTGCTGACGAACGAGCAGAAAAACCTGACGATGCTCCGACTTCCGAACCGTTTTTCCTCGACGAACCGAGTCTTGCCACTTTGGGGCATTTGCTCCCCCCCGACGCCAATCACTATCTGTATCCGTCGTTCATTAAAGCGACGAGCGGAACAGGTTTCAACCACAAGGACATCACGCTGAACAAAATTTTCAAGCATGGGCCCCCGGCCTCTTCCGATCCCAATAAGGCAATTCCTACTCATGTCACGCACATATGGAATAAACTCTCCCAACGGAGGGTTCTTACGGCTAATGTGAGTCATTTCGGGGCATAGTTATCTTCTATGCTGAAAGGCAATTACAGCGTCATAGCGATTTTCTGACCGAGCTTGAAAAAATTGGAGTCCCTGACTCAGTCGGCTCGAACTTGCTCGCGGAATTGTTCACGACCGTTCCAGGGGATGAAACGGAGCCTGGTACTTCTCGAAACCAGCAGGAATATACGCATTACGCTTTCATCGTGACGCAAGACCCCCTCACTAACCCAATAAGCAAGATCACAAAGAGACTGAGTCTCGAAAGACTGGGTGAATACTTCTTCTTTTCCAGATTAACGGTGTTCATACAAGGATTTGCTTCTTATCTGGACACCATCGAGTAAGTGCATCATTATTCCAGCTGCTTGTACCGCCATATTCATCAGTCGCTGTCTAGTAAAAATCATGCAATGCCTATTGCTCGACTTGTTGTGGAGAGGACGGACGCAACCGGCCAACGGAGAAGGTTTGCTCCGTATCCTCCCAAGAGCGACTTCGGCGTTTGGCTCCATGTCGCACCTTGGCCGTTTCTTCTGGTCGAACTACAGTCGGGGAATCGGGCTTCGAATAAGATACATCTCTCCGAAGATCATATTCGAATGCTCTTGCAGGGAGGATCCCTTGTGAGAATGATGAATATAGCTCGCAAGTTGGAAAATCTCGAACAGGAGACAGCGGTCCTCCCTTTGATCTATAAGACTCGCGACTGGACTGCTGGTGCTCTCTTACTCTTGTTTGCGCTAGGGGATGAGGTAAGTTCCACTATCGTAAACACAGCTACTCGAAAATGAAGTTTCGCAGATCCACTATCTCGAACGGAAGTACGATCTGTCGGAAAGCCTGGAACAGAGGCTCCGATTTACCAGAGATTTGTACAACCTTTTTGATTGGATGGAAGAGAGTGTTCCTTCAGCAGTTTTACAGCAACGCTGGGAAGCCATCGATTCTGCCTTGACTGACCTCTCCCACCTTGGCTCACGTCTCGATACCAAAGAGGACCGGGAAGCTAAGCGTAAAGCGGATCAAGCTCCAGACGGCGAGGATAAACGGGGCAAGCGCACTCATGGTCAGCAGGGACAGGAGCGCAAACACGACGCTTTCATAGCTGAAGCAGAACGCCAAGGCTACCAGTTCGAACGGGTAAGATTGAGGCTTTTCCAATGAACGTAAAGTTAACCTTTTATAGATCAAATCCAGTGGCGTGTACGTGGGCCAAAGTCCGGAGGGGAGCGCCGTTGTAGCCAAACGCATTCTTGCCGATTCGGGTGAACGAAACATTCTTCTCAAGTTGCAATCCACTCATGGTTCTGAACGATACGTCCTCCCCATCATCAACGATTTCGTAATTTCGACATCCACAAACAGCTACCACTATTTCGTCTTTCCTCGCTGGGTACCCCTCAATGGTGTCGCTGAGTGTTCACCTGCGAGCGCCGAGCTTCTCGGACTGTGCTCCTCCCTTGCTTCCGGGCTCTGTTTTCTTCACAACAACTTGATCGCCCATCTTGACATCAAACCGCCCAACCTGGTAGTTCAGAGGTGCGCACGCGGCAAGCTGGAACTGAGGATAATCGACTTTAACATCTCAGTTGCTGTCGGCAGCAGGGAGGAGAAGATAACCAGCCATTCGGGAACCCCTGGCTACATGGCCCCCGAAGTTTCCGAAGAGGACAGCGGAGGGTATCTTCCCCTCAAAGCTGATCTTTACTCCTGTGGCAGAGTCATTCTCTTGCTCTCTTGTGCCATGAACGACAAGGACAGCCGTAAGGCGATGGGCTGGGGACATGTCCTCATCCAAAAAGACCCTAACCTCAGGCCAGATATGTCTACTATACCTGGCCTCCTTCCTGAGGTCACTTCTTACCTTGAATATCCACCTTCGTATGTCCAACTCCAGAACGTCGAGGAGAGTGTCATGTCTCCCGATGTTTCCAACAAAGGTCGCGGAGCTTCGAACAAGGGTCACGGTGGCTCCTTGTTTAAATCTCTCGTCGTCTCTAACAGGGATCCCGTCGCGCTTACCAGTGGTTGGTTTGCTCAAGAGTTTGAGCGTAGTT
This sequence comes from Collybiopsis confluens, assembly GCA_013368555.1. Lineage (NCBI taxonomy): Eukaryota > Fungi > Basidiomycota > Agaricomycetes > Agaricales > Omphalotaceae > Collybiopsis > Collybiopsis confluens. Next base: position 25,964 of record JAACJN010000328.1, read on the forward strand.
TTGCTGGTTCAATCCAGACATGATGCAGTCAAAAATAGTGTTATGAACTTGTGGGGAGGGATTAAGTCGTATTCTACGTGAGAGTATGATGTAACAGAGAATTGCTGAAGTTTTTCTAGGCATTCCGCAGATCTTTTATAGCCCGCTTGATTGGAGATGTGACATACGAGCTGGAAAAGATTGGATACAGATCCTCCATCTACACAAAGTCAGATGTTAAACCATTACTACGCCGATACCTCTTCCTATCGGGACACCATTCTCCGCCCTCATGCCCGCCAAAGGCGCGGTTCGCCAATTGTATAGATAGAAATTGAGGAAACCATTACCAGTTGCAAACTTGGAGGTTGAATTCATTAGCATTACCGTGGCGCAGGGACGGCCTCAAGAGACTGGCTTACTCGTGATTCCTTGAGGAAAAGATCGTTATCCATCATTGTCACCGCGTTGAAGACGTCAAAGCTGGCGTTATGGGCAGCAATCAATCCATCTTTAATCAGAGCTTGCAAACGCTCCTTCAAAGCACCATTTTCGTCTGCGTGTTCAACGAGGGCCGAGTCCGAAGCATAGTAATGGAGATATGCTGCTTCAAGCAGGCCATGCTTCGGGTTATTAATGACCGTTGACGGTAGAGAGTAGAAGGACACATAATCGGTGATTGCATGTGTATCCTTATTCTAAAAATACCAAAGTATCATCAGACATTCCTCGACAAGAGTGCATGGGGGAAAGTACCTCAACCACGTACGCCCATACCACTTGACCATCTCGTCTCCATTTATTACCTGTACCAGGTTTTCCCCCGCCACTCAGAAATTGGTGTTTGATCTCTTCGGCGTTCATGATAGGGATCATATCGAATCGCTGCATGTAATTTGTGTACAATTCCGCGACTTGGGGAACGTCCTTCTCGGTCATCTCGCGTATCCCCTGTAGCTCTTGTTTGCTAGGTAATTGATTGAGGCGAATCATCCGAGCTAATGTCATATTTCGGGGAACAAATGAGAACTGTGTTTCCACCAACTTGGCGACGTTAAGATTTCGGTGTTGATATCTAGCAAAAGCGGGTCAAATCAAGCGTGATATATGAAGTCCAGCATCTTACTGAGTTGTCGACACAGGAGTGGGTATTACGACTCCACCAGTATAGATGGCTTGGAATATACCTTTGAGGTGAACCTGTCGTGTGACTTCCTTGATCAAGACCGGCGCCAGTCGTTTTGAACGCAACTTCTTGTGGACACAAAGATAGTTGACTTCTGCAGCCATGAAAGTACTTCAAAGCAGATTAATCAAAACAATGAAGCGATGAACGCTAAATGAGCGCACTGTTTCCGGACGCGAAGAAGCATAGGAACTCCTGAAATAAATCCAACCAGCTTCTTATTCGACTTGACGCGTACGCCGAGATGCCATTCCTTATGATAACCAGGCACTCGAAGCGCCCTAGGGTGCGCGCACGTTAGCTTTATCTCGGTATATGATGCTGTGCCCTACGTGCCATTGTAAGAATTGGGCGCTGTATTTGAATCGGAATGTAGCGTCGTCGTCCTCAACATAATTGAGAGAAAGTAAGTCATAAACTTCTGCGAGCTGGACATTGCATTTAGTATGAGGTAGATCCCAACGAGAATCCCGGATCCGTTACCTGGCCAGCATCATTGACATCTATCGTGGTCCATTCAAAGTCTTTGGGAAGCGGATACGGCTCCTGGCGAACTTCCTCTGGGGACTGAGAAGGCTCTATATAGCCATCGGCTTCTGGAGGTCCTTCTCCTGATTCCAGAAATGAGCTAGTTACAATCAACTGACAAGTGTAATGGCCCACCCATCTGTGGAACGGGTTGTGTCGACCAGAACTACAGAGACAGGGCATTGAGATGGCGCTTTTTACCAGAAAATGGTATTCACAAACCTTGTGCTCTCCCATATCCTTTTTGTTCATGCCACCAGGACCAGCTTTACCCTTGACTACATCCATGATCTTCATCTGCTCCAGTGCCAGCCTCACATTTTCAGCGTTTGCCTGTTCTCCTGCTTCCCCACCTTGCTGTTGTACAGTCTCCAGAACCCTCTCGACAAGCGCATCCGGAATAGCTTTTCCAGTCAAGGCATTGAGAACTCTTGCAGCCTTGGACTTTTTCTTCTTCTTTTTCTTCGACGATGAAGGGGTGGAGGAGGAAGGCTCGGGTTGTGCTTGCGCTTCATCGTCAAGTTCTTCTCCATCAGAGTCGTGCTGATTGTCGGAATCGTGGGTGGTATCTATGATCTCTTCGATTTTTGACGTTTGCTCAGACATGTTATCGAGAAAGCTGCGAGAATCAAGATCGATGCGGCCGACCGGTCCGAATATCCCGGTGGCTCTTAAGAATTGATTCAGCCTCTCGATTGTGGTAGGAGTCTGGATTAGATCCCTCCGCAAAATCTTAACTTCCTTTCTCTTTATTGATATCAACAAACGAATGACCGGCAGATTACGCTCGACAATATCAAGAGGTATGGAAGCGACACTACCTGGGCCTCCGAGTCCTTCTATTTTACTTTTCTTGTTTCTTCCCCGTGCAATGGAACTGTTGCCCTCATGCACCATTATACTTTATTTGAGGGCATTTTGGCAGGGTCCTCCTTATCATTTGGTTCATCTATGTCATCCGATAGTCTACCGCTGTTCGCAAACTCTCAGGCATCGTCACTCTCGTGTATTTCTGTAGTAAGCCTTGTCAGCTCACTGATGGAGTCAAGGGAGTCTCGGGCGTGGCCCTGAAAGCACAATAGTCATATATCATCCTATAGAGAAAGAAAAGGCAGCACCAACGTACGTCTGATATATCTTCCATAGGGTATACATGACCACGGAGTTCTTTTCGTAGCCTTGGCCGGGAATTTATAATCTGAGTTTTTTGAAGCATGTCTCAACCTTCCCTACAGTCCAAAATTACGGAGCTTACCACTAAACATGCGTTCCTAGCCACAGAGAGATAGCATATCAGAACTCGGGTCATTCCTGATCGATTGCACCTACGTGTAAACTCTGCCTAAAGGCTGGTAATATGTTTTAATGTTGGTGAGGTCTACATATAGAGGCGAATGTAAATCCAAACGCACGAGTCCGAAAATATTGCAAATCAGTGTATCCGGCCATCGAAGCTACGAGATGGAGATTAAACGCAGGCTATTTCCCAAGCTCGAGAGGAACGCACATAGCTTATGAGAAACAATATCTACGGTGTCATCAGTTATTATTGACCATTGCGGCTAGAAGGCATTATGACACACTGAGAAAAGGCTTGCGATAGATGCAGTTTCGATGGCCTGACGAACTAATCGCGAGATAACATGATCCGTCCCTGGACAAGCACCCAGTGCTTCATGATAATTGAATAAATAGGAGGCTTCAAAACGCACGACGAATACCAGGGTTGAGTCTTTTTCGCAAGTAAAATACGAGGCATCCACTTTGAGATTTGTCCATAAATTAAAAGTCTGCGCACATAAAATGTATTGTTCACCTGATCGCTGCATTCGTCGCGGCTTCCAAGATCGCCCAGCTTGTATTTCAAAAGTAAATAACTTGAAGGAGTTAGTCATAGGGAATCATCGTACCATTTAGCGAGGGTAGCCATGCTTAGTACTTCTGACAACCTGTCCCCTGTTAGCGAATTAAAGGAAACGAGATACTAAAAAAAAATCACTTTGTCTGTTGCAAGGCCGTCGCCGAAAGCGCAATCAAGAGACCTCCCTGCACTTTGAGAATTCATGTCCTCCATTTCATCAAGAAAAAAAAACAGCAATGAAACCTGCCTGAGTGGTAATAGCGGCCAGAAGGACAGTGAAAGGCATCCAAGAGGAGGAAAGCTTCTTAACTCGACAAGAAAGATATATTTGTATGGGACAGCCAGAACTGATGAAGATTGAGGGAAGGTCTAGTCGCACTTGAGAGATCAAAGGGACCATAAAACTCACAGAGCCCCGACAACGGCCGTTATGGAAACATACCAGTGAGCGGACACAAGGAACGCTTCGTTCCCGAGATTATCAACAGCATATTTCCAAAGCGTAAATAGTGATATCGCAGTTTGGAAGGTGTCCAAGAGGAGCTCCCAGGATACAAATAATCTTGGTACGTTCGAGGTTTAAAAATCGGGATAGCCTGCACTTGAGACGTCTGGGGAAACCTCACTTTATTAAGAGACTATCTCTAACCCCAGATCTAAAGTATTTGACGAATTGCAGAAGACAAAGGCCATAGAAGAATCCATTGATCTACAGTCTGTTCAGTTGACAAGGAGAATAAAAAATGACATCGCCATACCGCCACAGCAATAATCGTTGGACCTACGATTTTAATCGCGAGGTCAGGTTTATTCGCCCCCTCCATTACGAAAAAAAATGAGGACCCGTGTGAGAGAGAAGTGGGGGGAAAGACGGGAAATTAGCAGCTTAAAGGTGAAGGGTTGATCAGGTAACCCTGCTTCTTTATAATTCTCCAGCTCGGCATAGATATCATAAATGACCTACATGCGCACTAGCCTCCTATCCTACTTGCATACAATTCAAAGTCGTATTGAAATCGTGCCGGGTTGAGGTGATTCTTGGACATCGACATTGAAAAATTTGACGCCACATCATTAGGCAATTGCTGCCGGCTTCATAACATCTCGTTAGCATGAACCAAAGCGTTGGAAGACAAGGATGAATCGCTGAAAATGGTAATGCGTTTGACCGCTGAGGCTGAGGTCCTGGTTTGGCGGCGGATGACAAGGCGTGAATACAGGCGCAGAAGAGCATAACGTACATTCAACGTGTTGACCTACGGTTGAATTTTCGCACGGGAAAAGGAAGGCGGCGTGCCGCAGCCGAGCTGGCTGAAGCCGATAAGTATTTTTTACGCTCCGGTCGGAAGAGATACAGCAGTTACATAAGCAAACGTTCTATGTAGTCAATCCGAGTCAATCATCATCACATCGTCGTCGTCATCAACACCCCAATCTATCTCTGGAGACGGACTGCGTTGCTTCTTTTCCTTGCCCTTTTGTTCATGAGCTGAAGCTGCCTGTGTGGGACGAGGAACTCGAGCTCCGCTACCTCCAACTGAACCTGATTCTCTGGGCACATTACTACCTAGGGTCCTTCCGGTCCCGGTCCACGAAGCTGATGATTCCGTCAAAGTGTCGTCGGGCGCCTTTGCCTTGCCCTTGGAATACGAAGACGAAGGCTGGGAATGTCGTCCATTCAGAGCTTGGCCCGATCCTAAAAAGGCAGCGGGCGTCTATTTCACGGTGAGTCACAGCTCAGTGAGAATAATCAAAAGTACAAACTCCGGAATGATTCGGAGACGAAGGCGACTCTTCTTCAGCAGCCGGGGGTACATAGGGAGTGATATTGAACCCGAAGAATAACTGTCCGAAGGGCAAATTGAGAGCAGCAGGCACCTTGGCATTATTTTCGAGTGTGGCGTTCGAGACGATCTTGCGGTTGCTGAAGAATACCGTCAAGAAAGCAAATCAATCAATGAAAAAGACCTGACAAACTCGGTTCGGATAATCTTGCTACTCTCTGGTACCTGTTCTGCTTTGCGATGACTGACTCCTTTGCCCTTGGTTTTGCGTCCCGCAAGCGTTTCACCCTTTCCCTTGAAGCTCTCCCATGCATCACCATCTTTCGATACTGCATTCTGTCCCGTGCTGGTTCCTGCAAAGCCTCCGCTGAGCGAAGAGCCAGGTCGTGAAGAACCTGGAGAGGTAGAGTTAAGATCAATTTTGAGCTTGGAAGCCATTGTTGGAGGAGGTGCAGCTTTGGGTCTTTCCGGCTCAACATATCCCACCGGAGCGGCGAAGTCGACCGAAAGGTCTGTGTCCACAATGTCTATACCTCCACCTCCAGGTTCAGTCTCCATGATAAGTAACCCAAATACAATTGAGTTGTAGCATATTTCGATAATGTCGCCCTGTGTCAGCGTCGAGAAGTTACGCAATTCCGCTTCAAGTCTGCAAATTCCATCTTCATCAGAACAAAGAAGCGTGAGATGAACACTCGATAGTTACACGGCTTTGTGATCAGAAATCTCCAAAAAATGCACCGACTGGGCTTGAAGTTTAACCTTCTCTCCCTTCGGAAGTTCGGTGCCAGTGATACGAATCGGGTCACCCTCGTTCAGCCTGAGTGTTTTCATCATCCAATAGGGCAAGTACACAATGCCTTCTTCAGCGATGAATTCGAGGACACCAGCATGAGTGTCGGCGGCGGGATTCGACGGATTGCGTAGTTTGAACTGCCATGGAGACTGTAAATCAAGGAAGTCAAGTTGGCGAGGGAGGAAGGAGGCATTATGACTGGATTGGGGCTATATCAGTAAAATTGAATCGTGTTTGTGAGATGACGCGTACTCTTGCCACCATACGAGACATTTGGACGTTCTTTGCCAGGCATCATAGCAACACTGTAGGCCTTGAAGTACTCGTTATAGGCTCTTGGAGGTGCTCGACCCATAGAAGGCCCAAAACCTTGAGCCAGACCTCTAAACTCTTGTGAGCAGATCGGTGTTCATACAAAGAAGATGTATCGCACCCTGCAAGCTGATTGAAGAGTCCGCCAGGTCCTTGGGGGAACTATATCGATATCAGAAATGTTTCAGTAAGCAGAACGGAAACCATACTGGAAAGGCCATGATGAGGGTTTGAGGATAGAAGCGAGCTGACGCGTGTATAATTGTTTAATTTCAAGTCACGTTACTAAAATTTGTCTTTGTCGTTCTTCCATGGCGTCTGCAGTTCCTGCCCAGCAGGCTCTATCAAAAAATGCCTCCGGTTCCAATTCAACCTTCAATGATAAAGTAAGAAACGTCCTTTATGGCTTGAGATTTGACTTTTAACACGTTCCTTAGGGAAAACCAATGGAACTCAGGCTGTCAAATATGGTCGCCGCAAAGGGTATGTTCATCCAGAATCATTAATAGGATCTATCTCGATGAGAAATCACAGCAATAAGTGATGCGGTACGGACTTCTCTGGGCCCCAGGGGAATGGACAAGATGGTGTGTTGCGGGTTGATGACACCCGGCTGGCCTTCCAACTCAATCTTCACAGATCCAAACCGCCAAAGGCGAAACAATCATAACAAATGACGGTGCTACAATCTTGAAGAGCATACAGGCGCTGCATCCTGCGGCCAAAATGGTATTTTGACTTCTGTTCTCTATATCCATTTCGTGACCTTACGTCGTTAAGCTCGTCGACTTGTCGGCTGCCCAAGATGTAGAAGCTGGTGATGGTACTACTTCAGTTGTTGTATTAGCCGGAAGTTTCCTGGGCGCTGCAGAGAAAATGCTTCAGAAAGGCATCCACCCAACAATTGTTGCCGAAGCTTTTTTGAAAGCGTCCGCAAAATCTACCGAATACCTCACGGATATTTCCACGCCTGTGGATCTAAACGATAAAGCGAGTCTCCTGCGTGCAGCGAGTACATCTCTCAACTCCAAGGTGGGTGTTCTTTCCCTCATGCTTTATCGTTTTTAATATCATCCTCTAGATCGTGTCTCAATACTCATCTACATTGGCACCTATCGCCGTCGCAGCTGTCACTCGTTTGATCACGCCTACTTCGTCGAACGTGGATCTTCGGGACGTTCGCGTTGTAAAGAAGATTGGGGGTACAATTGAAGACACCGAATTGATAGAGGGTGTGGTTCTCAACCAAAACGTAATTACCGCCGCTGGTGGTCCAACGCGGATGGAAAAAGCCAAGATCGCTATTGCCCAGTTCCAATTATCCGCCCCGAAACCTGATGTACGATTCATAATCTTCCAACTGAGTATTCTGGCTCATTTGAACACAGATGGATAACACGGTGGTCATCAATGACTATCGCCAAATGGACAAAGTGATCAAAGAGGGTCGCCAATATCTGCTCAACATGTGCAAAAAAATAAAAAAGGCAAATTGCAACGTTCTCCTTCTCCAAAAATCCATTCTGCGGGATGCCGTTGATGACACATCCCTCAATTTCTTGAAGCGTTTGAACATCTTGGTTGTGAAGGACGTCGAACGTGACGAAATCGAGTTCTTGTCAAAGAGCTTGGGCTGCAAACCGATTGCAGACATTGAGGCTTTCACGGAAGATAAACTTGGTTACGCTGATCTCGTTGAAGAGTCTTCAACGGATGATGTAAAAGTTGTGAAGATTACTGGAATCAAAAATCGAGGCAGGACTGTCAGTATTCTTGCCATGGGAAGTAATCATCTGGTGGTAGAGGAATGTGAGCGCAGTCTTCATGACGCGCTCTGTGTAGTCCGCTGTCTGGTGAAGAAACGGTGAGTCCCCCCTGGACGAGTTTGAGGCGTGTTTTGACGCGAAAACAGGGCCCTCATTGGTGGTGGTGGTGCCCCAGAAATTCATGTTTCTAGGATGCTTTCGCAGTATGCGCAGTCGCTGAAGGGAATGGAGGCATACTGTTTCCAGGCTTTTGCAGACGCCCTCGAAGTCATACCGACAACTCTCGCGGAGAATGCTGGTCTAAACCCTATCGCGATCGTGACCGAGCTGCGCAATCGACACGCTCTCGGCGAAAGAAACGCGGGTATCAACGTTCGCAAGGTAGTTGAAATCCTACTTTTAGTGGCCACACGAGCTGAGGATTTCGTTACAGGGTCTAATATCCAATATCTTAGAGGAAGATGTCGTGCAGCCCCTGCTGGTGTCTACGAGTGCGATTGAACTTGCCACAGAGACTGTCTGTCTTCTACTCAAAATCGACGACTATGTGCAGACTAGATGAAAAAATTATTGTACAGAATCTAATTCTAGACTTTCACATCAGCTGTCAGATGTTGCCGTTGGTGAGATGTCAACCTCGCGTCTTTATCGAAAGTTTAGACAGACGCCCACAATTGACAACATTTGAACGTATCTCGGAACAATTCCTATTCCCATGGCATTAATGGTGACTGCGTTATTTCTCCCTGTCATATATCTATAAAAGATACATCCCAAGTCGTGGAACCGTTTCACCTGCTTCAGAGCTGATGCATTGCCAGCAGTGCCAAAAGTCCATCCACCAACACGTGTAGGCTAAATCAAAATGCCTTGAATTAGGCAGAGGGATACCATGTTGTTTCCTCGTGTCTTGACGAGTAAGTGAATATAGAACACGTCTGCTTTCCCTCCGTACTCCCATTCGTTTTTCATTTCGACCCTGCTATATCTCGTTGTGCCTTTACAAAAATTGAATGCAAACAAGATATACAGACCTGGAGACGGCTACGGGTAACTACGAGCGACCGCTCATACCGTGATAGTCAACTAACAAATTTCGTTCCGACTTTTTCCCTCTTTGTCGGAACTCTTCTTCTGTCATAGAATCCGGTTTGCTCTACTTCATACCTGATGAGAGCGGGAAAGGAAAACGCGTTATTCGCAAGCCCTGTCCGCCTCCGACGTCGGTTCCGATGGATGAGGACTTCGACGCTTATACACTCGAGACGCGGGAACCAGTGACAAACGTCGGGACTATAAAGGCCAGATCAGCATCCTGGGCGCCGACATCACCTCCGCTAGATGAAGACTTTGACGCTTGGACGTACACCAATACAGCAGGTCCCGTCACTGGGACTGGGACTCTGTATGAAGAAGAATATCTTGCAGACTCCGAAGATGGAAGAGAGAGGGATGAGGGGATGCCAGGCGCCGAAAGGTCTGAGTCTAGGCGACATTTCGATAATCGCTCCCTCCGACGACGTGGTAGATTGAGAAGAGGCGATCCTCTGACCATGTCCGTCTCCAGAGACAGCGATGTTCGGGGTTTCCCAACGGAGTTAGTATAACGAGTACACGTCATCAGAATGGAATACACGAGCAGTACGATCATACAGCCCGGTACTATCATCGTCCATCTGTGCACATCCAGAGACTACCCAGCGAAAGAAGCCTCATAAAGAAACCAAGCCCTTCCAACCCTGTCGCTAACGGAAAGTCACGTAAAGGGCTGGGTCGCTCCCAATCACTGTCGGGATCAACAACGGTCAGCGGCAACGGAAAGCATAAAACTGGCGCGAGGAAGGATGCCTTAGCTCGCTCAAGCCACCGTAGACGGAATGAACATACACGTCAAACGGTTAGCCGAAGAGGTCCTGTCGCTCATGATTACGAAGTTATCAATAGTCGCGTCCTAGAGGAGGGTCCAGAGCGAACAGTGACGATCTCAACTTGGAGGGAGCGAGTGGCAAGTGAAGCTAGGAGGAGCGAGGTAGCGATGAGCGTGTACTATCTACATGCAGATGACTATGTCACGGATGCAGATTCAGAAGCTGAAGAAGAGCCTTTTAGAGCATCTCTGAAATCCACGACAAAAAACAGGAAAGGCAAAGGCAGACAGAAGGATCTTCTGCAAGACGGATGGACAAGAAGTAAGGTGAGCACTCCAAAGCGATCATACTATTCCATTGACTAACCTGTTCTTAGCCCGAGTATTACAGAAGCAGCCCTCCGCTGCCGTGGCGGTCAGGTAGCAGGGAAATTACTAGAGAATCCTCGAGCACATCGCAGACGACAGTCAAAAAACGGGGTTCGACACGCAGCTCCTCCCGCTCGGAATGGGTGCGCCGTGAATATGTGGAACCCCGGACGTTGACGCCGATCCAACATCCGAGTGTACCTAGTGCAATTCGCTTGGAGCACACCCCACCTCGTTCTTTGAGCAATAAGGGATTGGGTCCCAAGACTCAGGTCAAGAGAACCCAAGTAGCAAGCAGGTAGCGTCTGCGCCTGCATTGGAAGCGCTGCTCTCGTCTTGCGTGCCATCGTTGCTTTATCTGGCGCCGATCCTTTTGGATTTGGGGATCAGGAACAAGGAGCATCTGCGAGCGGTTGGAAGACTGAGGGAGGAAACAAGGAACAAGGAAGTACGGGAGGAAGCTCTGAAAAGAGGAATGACCATCATGGAGTGGGCAATACTGCTCGACAAGTTGCGGCAGGCAGGCTGACAAGGCCAGATTAGTCCAGCTTCATTTCGGAAGTTGGTTATCGGCGCATAGCCAAGTCCATTGCCTGAATGGGACACGGAGTTCCAGCGTCCAAGTAATGTAGTTGAAGCTCGCAGAATATGAGAGTCCCGTACCAAACTGGTTTAGGCAAGGTCATGCAGGATATGAAGCAAATGCAATATTTATACACAGATACATAGGGATTTTGACGCGACTCGATGCTCAGTAGGTACAATTTAATCAAATGGTCTGAAGTACGTTCAAATATCGAAAGTGCGAAATTAGCAATGCAGAACAAGAATTAAGGCGGGCGGAAAATGTTTGATCAATTTTGTAAACTCTCGATATAGCCGGCGACAGTGTCGAAAAAAGTCCAGAGTAGGCCATGCGTAGTGATACTCCGTATCGCACTTACTCCCAGGCCACGGTAGATACGGGCGACGCCGGCAAGGAAGGGCTTTGGATTATTTGGATCCGGCCCTTGAGACTAAAGTAAGTGATCGTACAAAGGAGACAATGCTAGAGACAGTACCTCGGATGAGACGATAAAAGGTCTCAAATGGACCTCTGTACCTTTCACCAACAAGAGCTCGTTGCTGAACCTTGGTTTTCACCCTACAGACGAGGGAGTAGGACGAGGGTTCAACATAAGCAACGAGATAGTAGCCTTACACATCGAGTGGATATATTAAAGCCCAAGAAGTCACCTATGTAATGTGATCAAGTTAATGGAATCGCACTTTAAGGGGAGAAGAGGGCGATACGTACCCCAGCGAATGAACCGCAAACGAAAGGCACGAGGGAAACATGAATGGGCAACCAGGAAGGAATAGCTGCTTGTTCCCCGGATCGTTGTCGACCTAATAGATACCTCATTCCGTCGTATTCACAAAAGTAGAGCATAGTCCCCATAGTGTCTCGTGCTGGAAATTGGGTTACTGAATCGCGCGTCACAATGGCGGCAGAACTTGAGAACATACTGAAATGCAGCCTGAACCCAGTGTATAAACCTCCAAAACCACTCGTCCTGAAAATTTCCCTCACAGCATCTAGTGTTCCCGGGGCTCTGGCCAGATGTATGCCTTTGCTGCTCGCAATGGAGTATTCAAGTTGACGGCGGACTTTAACAAGTTCAAAAGCTGCTCTCAGAAGGTCAATTCGGCCTGCACGAGATAACAAAAAAGTTCCGTACGAGCACTTCCAACCGAGATGAGTGCGCCGGAGAGAGCTCCTGCAATACCACCGACGAGGGAAACATCTATAATGCTGTCTCGCGTCAACCATTGACGTTTTTGAAAATATTCTTTGGTGCTGGTGTAGATTGTAAAACTTGCAGCACCTGTCAGAAGTGGTGACTCGTTGAATGAGTAGAGAAAGACGATGTTGGTTACGCACGAACGAATGAGATTGTGAATAAGGGTATCCATAGACCTCGATAGAAGCCTGCGACGCCTTCTTCTTTATATACAGTTATAGCCAGTCGGGGAACCGTTATTGGTGTTTTGATGGTTTGGAGCCTTGATTTGAGCGAGTCCAACTGACATGATGGTGTTTAATGCGTAGTAGACAAAGGCAACAAATGCTTCATACCGGATATCCCGCGAATGTAGATATTCCACTGGCAGAAAGGGCACTTATAACGGCCTTGTTTCCTATGAAGATGTTTGTCGGTCAAGGTGTTGACTGTAGCAGCTAAAAAGCAAAAAAAAACCTACGCCCAAGGAACTCATTGAACGCTGAATGATCATATGTCCTGGCGGATTAAAATCGCGTTCTAGCTGCAACCGAGAAAGAGGAAAAAAGAATAATTTGCCTTTTTCCATCCATGCGTTCTGGGTGGGCTGGCCGTCAGCCGAATTTCATTCCCTTGCGTTTGACGCACGGCCGAATCAGATCGACGACTTTAGAAAACGACAGTGTCAAAGTGGATGTAGAGAAAGAAAAGCACTTTACTCCGCCAGTTCTTTTCGGCAATTCGGGCGGCGAACATTTCGTCATTTGACGGCGTCTCAATACGGCGTCTCAATACGTATTCTACATACTAAATATACGGCATACTCAGAAACCACCCATCCGCTTTTTAACCATAGAAGACTTCTTTGCAGCAGCAGGTCGACCTCCAAACGGTCCTGAAAGTACCTGTGTGTTTGTCATCAGACTCTGGCTTTCAATCTCTTCACACTGCGTCACCCGACTCTCAACGCCAACTACACGAGGAGGAAGAAGCGTAGGCTGAGTAGAAGACAGAGCTGTGATCGCTGGAAGTGATTGAGCTTGAAGCAAGGGACTAGGGGGGGACCGAAAGTTTTCTCTCTTTTTCCCCCGGTGCGGCTTGTTTTCCATGTTCGTTTCTCCGTCACTGCCCAAGGTTTCATTGAAAACATACTTCTCCGGATCCATCCCAACGTCCCATTCGTCTAGAAGCAGCCGAACACCAAGTGGGAAGGCAGAATTTTCTTGTTCCTCCTTGGAGTAATAATCACGCTTGGGTACCGGTTGCAGGTACCGAAAGCGTATAGAAGGGCCCGATTCCTCAGCGTCATCACTTCCTGAGGACTGTAAGAACGGAGTGGACGAAAATATTTCCTTAGATAGAGTCAAGTCAAGAGCCAGCTGTTCACGATCCTTGTCCTGCCTTCTCATTGCCGGCGCGGGGATACTCGGACTTGAGGCAAGGTCGAAGTTGTGAAGGCGCCCTGTAATCCCACGAATATCCCCAACAGTAGTCTCGTCTAGGGAGCCTATTACCGAAGCGATGCTTGAATGCCATGACGCGCCCTTTCTAACCTCTTCAACGGGGAAGCGACCTTGAGATACAATTCGGTATCCTCTGGTCGAATTGAAGATAGACTGGGACAGAAAGTCGGCACGAGAACGGTGTTTGGGGGCATCGCCTGATCGAAACAAGATATCATACCTAGATGCACAAGTTCAATTCATATATCAGAGAGTGCACAAGATAAATACTAACGTTGTCAAAACCTGCTCGACTGGGGCATCCAGCTTTTGCCAGAAAGCAGGCAGTTCTTCTAGCAAATCGTATACATCTTCTGCATCCTCTTCTTCCTGAGCATTGATAACATTGACGCTAGGGAAAAGTTCTGACGTAACATCAGCCCAAATTCTTCCTAGATCATGAGCGCTTACGTTCGTACGCAGGCCTCATGTTAGTCTCGCTGAATTCTCGAGCTTCTAGAGGTGCCATTTCTCGCCGCTTCTCCCGCGAGGCCGAAACTTCCATGGGTGAGGTGTGAACACCACCTAACACGTCACGAATCCCCGTTTGTGTTAGGTTCACGCACGAGACTCGTCCACGCTCGGTGATTCTAAACATTGCGGACTGATCCCCCAAACCTAGGAAAGCGTCTCCTGAGAACCGGTCCTCTTGCATATCAAGAGAGAAGGAGTAGGGCATATTGTTCATGTGCAAGAGTTGGTCTTCGGAACGAGACACATCGTAAACAGTAACCAGATTGTTCTTGCGACTTGTTACGAGGCAGTACTGAGCTGAAAAACGTATTGAGGTATGTATGTGGCTATGCGAGTACAAAGACTTACAGTCATGCATCATCGTCATAGTGTGGACGGCCAAAGTGCGATCATGATTGCGTCGATGTGTGACTCCGAGCAGCGCCCTACTTGGAAACCTACGATCTATCCAAAGAATTCTCTCAGTAGAGGCCGATCGAATCAAGAAATCTTCTCCCGAGTGTTCCACGCAGGTCAACCGTTCACTCGTAGATATACTCAGGAGATTCAGTGCGAGATCGGCGGTCTGTTGATTATGAGATACATGAGGAGTGAAAAGATGAGAATACTGACTCTGAAGTCTAGCTCTTGAATGTTTTTACTTGAAGAAAGTAGACAACCATCCTCGCTAGATCCGGCTCGAGCTAAGCGCCAGAATTTATCTCCTGTGTCGGTGTTCTTAATTCCACTGAATGCCAGTTGGCTACAAACGGAAAATATAAGATGGTCATACAACGTGCGCCTGAGTTATTACGAACCTGATATTGTTCTCTAAACTGCACTTGTAGACAGCTCCCTCATCGTTCACCAGCAGAATATCAGGGTGTCGAGAATGAAACATGATATCGAGAGGAGGTCTGAGACCGATATCATCCCGAAAAATAACAGCAGACTCTGGTATAGCCAATTGTGGGGCACCAGAGTCTACGGATATGCGAAGGACAACAGTAGAACCAAAGGTTCGGGCAGCCAAAAAATTATCCAACCCAGAGAATTTAGACAACGCTAGTTGCATTATGGGCGTGGCAAACGATCTGACCGGTCTAGCAGACGGTCTGAAAGTCAGCCTTTGATCAAGATTCTCGAAGGGAGAGATATCTATTCAAATGAACTCAGGAATCGTCGATATAACGAGTGGAAAAGTCATACTCAAATCACAATTGGCTTCGCCCATTGGGAATACCAGAAAATGAGATCCGTCGACAGCATCCGGGACCTGTAATAGTTCGAGCACATTTCCGGCAAAAGGGTCATATTGATCAAGTTCGTGAGTGGCTTGAGCGTCCGCAGAAAGCTCTGCCCTAACCAATTCCGCGGCAATCTCAATCTCAGGAAAATGAGTGCGCAAGAAATTTGCCTGAGAGCGAGGGTCAGAAAAAATGGAGTTCTCGAGAAGTTGGACTGCGTACGCCTTGCTCGACGCGCTGTACCAGACTGGTTGCAGGCATATTCAGCGAAGGAGGGCGGGTCGGTTTGAACACTTCGACTATTGGTCCAACAGTAAGCTTCGGGCCTGCTTTGGAGTCAGAATTTTTTTTTTTTGAAAAACCCAGATTGCATACTTTTTGATAGTATACTTTTCGATAGATGAAGGGGTGATGTCCATTCAAAACGGGATTCATTCTCGACCAGTGTAACAGCTTGAATACGGCCAGCTTCTAAGTAAGCAGGGCCCGAAGGCGAGGTTTTGCTCTTGCCCTTCCCATGTTTCTTAGAACTTTTGGCTTGAATTTGGTTATCTTCAGGCCAGAATTCCATTCCATTGGACGTCGTAGTAGTCAGAGATGAGTCAGTACGAATTTCACTCCGGTCGGTCGGATGAAATTTCTTGGGCGCTTCTTGAGCGCTCTACCTCTTGGAGTCTGACAATGCTCAGGCTGTGGACAGCAAAACACAATTCGACTCACAATCAACTACTCAAATGCATTCATAGCACCTCCCTTGTAAATGCTTCACCTGAAAATTCGGACGTGTTTAAACCTTCTGGAAAATGGACACCCGAATCAATAAGAACTGGGCTCATTGCTCGAAAAAGAGGAATGACTGCCCTATGGAACGACCAGGGTGTTCGTGAGCCGGTAACAGTCCTTCAGGTACGTCCATTCTACTATCTAGGCAGTAGCAAAGCTCAAGAGACGTTTGTGGATAGTTGGACAATTGTCAAGTAACTGCAAATATCGTCACCACTCGCCAGGACAAGTCAGAATATCACGCTGTACAGGTCGCTGCCACAGACAAGCCCATTAAAACAACCACAAGGCAAATGCTAGGCCATTTTAGAAAAGCCAAAGTCAGCCCAAAGCGCGTCGTGAAAGAATTTGCTATCACGCCGGATGCTCACGTCCCAGTTGGTGCGTGCTTTTGCACTTTTTTTTGTGGCTCCTGCTTAACGTCGCGTGTAGGAACGACCTTGTCTGCAATACACTTTGTCCCGGGACAATATGTCGATGTTATTGCTAAATCGTACGTGTTTCGAAACTTGGTTCTCAGTCCGTTATGTTGAATTCCCCTCTTAGTATTGGCAAAGGATTCCAGGGAGGAATGAAGCGCTGGGGATTCAAAGGTCTAAGGGCCAGTCACGGTGTCTCCATATCGCATCGTAAAATTGGTTCGACTGGAGCACACCAAGTACGTATTCGTTGCCCCAATGTTTATTGAAACCTTTTCTCATGACGCTCTCCTAGGATCCCGGCAGAATCTGGCCTGGTAAAAAGATGCCAGCACGTATGGGAGGCCAGCGTATAACGACCCAAAATCTACCCGTTTTGCGAGTCGATTCTGCCCTCAACTTGATCTACCTGTGCGGAGCAGTTCCCGGTGTCGATGATGCACAGGTCATGATTCGCGATGCAAAAAAACACCTTGCTGTCGGTCGTCATAACCAAGCCAAAGGATTGTATGAAAAAGTTCTCCCTAAAGGCGTCGATGACTTGCCGTTTCCGGCTGGTACATCAGAGATGGCCAAAAATTTACCAACCATAATTGAAGCTCCTGCCTATAAAAGAAGTCCGTTTGTACCTCAGGAATAAACCAATCTTTGAATATTCGGGTTGCGGTACATTAAATGTCGTGCTTTTTTCCCTAATAGTACAGGTCATTCACGGGAAACGCGAGAAATGGATGCAAAAATGTGATTTGCAAGAAGTTATCGTCGCAGGATGAGCAAACTGGATGTCATTCGCATCGACTTGTTCATACGAGACAACATTTACAGCACTGGCAGGCTGGCCTTGGATATCAGTGCCTTTCTATTCTATATGATTACAGGAGGCCGCCGTGGACTCGTCGAAGTAAGTGCTTGCGCGCGGACAATCATCCTCACTCTCTTGACCCCTGGCGAACTATACCCTTTGCCTAGAGCGACGCGAAGTTTCATATACTGAGATATTACTTTCGCGGCCCTCGAATTTGACATTACTCTTTTCTGCTCCCTCTGCATTCATATACAATCATTAATAAAGGGGGAATAGCACTAATGGTTCGGTAGCACATGCAATTCAAGCTAAACTCTCTTCGTCTATGTACAAGTTATGGTAGGTCTAAAATCCAGATGCTAGTACTATCCATTTATTATCCTTCGTATGTATTAGCATTAAAATCCATTACATTAAAAGTACAAAGAACCCATGTCTATCCCCAAGCAGGAGGAAGCCGCTCGAAATCTAATGGCTAATATACTGGAACACGAAAGAAACCTCGGGAAAACCAACTTCGGCACGCAGCAGATCGTCGTGGTTATTCGCCAGCTCTTCGTTCGTGAAGTGATTCCATCTACCCGCAAAGATGTCGATGAACTCCTACCTTCAAGACCTGAATTAAAGAAAGACCCACGTGCTAGCATCCCCGTACAGCAATGCCGGAGCTTTAATCATTTGTCTTCCATTCTTACATCGCTTGCACTTGAAGGTTTCGTGCGTCTCGCACAGGGTGTTTTCATTGAACAGAAATAGCTGTCGCAGCGCATCGAGGGTAAAATGTCTTTCAGTGTCTTCCTTCTCGTCAACTACCGCCGACGACAAAGCTTGTTTGTTCGCCTGGCGCTGGAAGATCTTTTCCTCTATCGTTCCTGTGGAAATGAACCGATACACGAAACCTATACGAAGAACAGTAAAACTTCATCGTCCAAGGGGTGCAGATACTTTCGACTTACACTCCTTCTTTTGCCCGTCACGCCACACACGAGCCAGAGCTTGTTGGTCGGCAGCGGGGTTCCAATCTGATAAAAGGATAACAAAAAATGTGTCAAGCTCGCATGTAGGAAGCTCTCAAAGCACCAGCATCTATGCGTACCTGGGTCGAACAGAATGAGGCGATTTGCGCCAATGAGATTGATACCGCATCCTCCGGCTTTACTACTGAGCAAGAATATAAACTCCTTTCCTTCCGGGTTGTTGAACTGGTCGACGAGTTTCTGGCGCTTTGTGATGCTCAGTGCGCCATCCAGTCTAAAGAACCCGTATCTACAAAACGACGTGAATGTGATGATTTCAGGAAGAGATCACAAAAGACACACTTCTTGTTCCTGCACAGTTTCTCGAATAAATCTAGTGTTTGCGTATAGTTGCTGATTAAGACGATCTTGTCATTTGTTTGGGTACGAAGCTGATGTAGAAATCTGGGCTATGCCATTAATCCTCCTTAATCTAAGAAAAGACAGAACCAGACCTTTCAAGCACGAGGAATTTGCCTCCCCAATCGCAGCGAACGGTCTGATTGTTTCTGCCTCGAGCACTGGCAGCTTGACCTGCCCCGCAGAAACCTTCCGGAATTAAGTGATCAGAACCTTTGAGATCGTCTGGGAGGTTCAGAAGTTCGGGATGATTGCAAAGCTTCTTCAAATATTAATGGCCTTGAGTGGTTGAGAATTCGTGCCTCGAAGGAGGGCTTTTATTTCCGGCGAAGAGATGAATAAGCGGTAGAGGGACAATTGGAACTCGGATAACCCGCAGAATACGACCTGTTCATACTTGACAGGGACTGCGTCGAGGAATTAAGCCTTCGTAAACGCTCGGAAGCACGATCGACTCACGGTATTTGGAAAGAAGATCATTAGTTCTTCGTATGATGAATTTGGTTACCAGTCCGCCCAATTCTTTCAGTTTCTTTTCACTCTCCGCCTTGACGGCATCGCTAGCAGACGCGTCTCTGCCACGTATGATAAGGTTTTCAAAATTTTTCTTGAAAGCGTTCTTGGAACCGAGATAATTGGGATTGGCGAAGTTGAGCAGAGAAAAATACTCGGACAAATCATTCTGAAGGGCCTGTTAGTACGCTGACGACGCATTTGCGACAAAAATATTTACTTGGATAGGTGTACCGGTAAGGATGACGCGACGCTTGACATCTAGACTGTTCAGGGCCTGAAAAGTAAGGGAATCTGGTCCGACGCGTCATTAAACGTGAGTTGCAACCGCATACGACACTCACCCGAATTTTTCAATCGATGACCCTCGTCACAGAGAAGCAGCCAATCTTGCAGCTGGTCAGATATTCTGTCAGTGTCCGGAGCGTTTCGTAGGAAACTATCATCACTAGAGGAGCGATACGTTTGTCGAAATTTGTGCGAGGTAAAAGGGACCTACCAGGTTGTGTAACATTCCGGCCACTGGCAGCTACCCACTGCGCTACTCTGGTTAAAAGTTCCCCTTTGCCGCCCTTGCCATCTACAGCCAAAGCATTAATAGCGTCGGCACCCAACCATTTGACTGTTTCTATAGTTCAAATAATCGTTCTCAGACAGCATGAGAGGTACATACCCAGTTCGTTGGCCCAGTTTCTTAACCAGACTTGAAGGACAGGCGATGATGCATTTCTCGATAGAGGGTTTCCCGGCATGCGGAGATTGTTTAATCAACGTCCACATCAAAGCGATGCACTGTAGAGTCTTTCCTAGACCCATTTCGTCTGCCATAATACAACCGTACTGGTTGTCGACCATCATCCCAGTGGTACACTTGTACAGGAACTGGATGATCGTAAGGAGTTAGCTATAATAAGATTGTAGATGCATACCTTGACACCTTCAACTTGATGAGGCCGTAAGACTTTCGAGAGCCGAGGGTCGATTACAACTGGGACTTTGGATACGTTATCCTTCTTATCCTTCCCCTCGCCCAGCAGAGCTCTTAAGTTCTTGTGAGGGTTGAACATTCCTGCCGTCTTCTCTTCTGCTTCTTTCATGGCTCTCTCTTTAGCTTCGTTCTTTTCTCTCTCCATCTTTTCTTCTTCAGTTTCCCTATCGTCAATGGTGGGTCGTAGAGCACAATAGCGTGATCCTCCATTGGGTCGTGCAGAGGTCTTGGAATGATCTTTGATTGAGGACGAATACCCAAGGAGACATTTGAAGGTACTAAGATAATGTCTTTTCCCTCTTTATTCCGCATGGACGGCATCGAGAACCGTCGAAGCTGCTGGAAGGGTTTGGGCTTGAACACTGGATATTGCTTGACAGCGGCCAGCAGCTCTTCCTCCGTCATGTAATCCTTATCATCTTTCTTCTTCTTCTTTTTACTCGGCCCATCATCGTCATCGTCGGAGGCTTCACCCTGCTGACCTTTATAGGAGACACGCTTGCGTTTTCGGTGGGGCTGCACACGATCTGTGGTGAAACTAGGAGGTCGAAAAGGTTTATTGACCCGAGTGCTTTCTTGTAGTCGATTTACGACTTTCCCGTCGGTGGTTGTTGGTGCCC
The DNA here is from genome assembly GCA_013368555.1 of Collybiopsis confluens. Taxonomy (NCBI): domain Eukaryota; kingdom Fungi; phylum Basidiomycota; class Agaricomycetes; order Agaricales; family Omphalotaceae; genus Collybiopsis; species Collybiopsis confluens. Next base: position 46,881 of record JAACJN010000328.1, read on the forward strand.
TTCGCAGCATCGAAATTGAAGACTGTGACAGTTTATGAATCAAGTCAACGCGACCGATGGCGCCATCGCCCGCGGGAGACCACGTGCAAAATCATGTGGGCGTTCGACGGCGGGAACACTTTCAGGCGGCCGGCTG